>JAEHOM010000272.1:0-13708 GCA_016433075.1 Hoplolaimus columbus | reverse complement strand
CACAATTTTTGGTTAAAATTTTTTTAATTTTCTCCAAAAATGCCTTTTAAACCCAAGGAAAATTATAACCCGGGCCTGACCGGGCCGGCCCGGGCCTTGAGTTTCAAGGCCCGGCCCGGCCCGGGCCTCTTCCCCAGCGGGCCGGCCCGGTGTCGGGCCGGCCCGTGCTCAATCAGCCCTGTTCAAAACACATTATTTTCAAAAAAAAAAAAAACTCAATTTAAGGGTCGTTACTCTAAAAATGAGCAAAAATTAGCCATTTTTATCTGAAGAATCGTAATCTTGGCCGCAAAAAAAGGTCGACGAGCAAAAAGGATCGCCTCTCCGAAGGATTTTTCAGAACTCCACTTCCCACTCCGAAATGGTTATATCCCTGGATGTTTGTGTATTAATAATTTTAGTTTGGAGACAAGTAAATGAACTAAATGCGCCGCAACTGGAGCTAATATCGGTTGACCATTCAAGTGTCCAGGTCAAATTTGACAATCAAAATGCGCCCGGCTTGTATCGAATATTTGACATACACACCGGCATGTTGGACTCGCAGGTTATTTTTGCCATCACTACTTAAACAGTTCTACTATGTTTTATAAGGGGATGTTGGATTTTATTATATCTCTAAAAGCAATTTAGAACGTGGTAAGCTCAGAAAGGCGAATGGTGGAGGAGGGGCAGATCAAGCCAATTTCCTTGGATCCACAGAAGGCAAAATTTGCATTCATGACAAGAGAGGACCAAGAGGTTGATGTCGCATTGCCCGATGGAACACCAGTTCGTGAACTGAGAATACTATCACCCAGGAAATCTGACGAACTTATTTACAAAGTATGTTTTCACATTATGGCTTTTAAAAATGATACGAGATTGTAAAATTTTGTTTTATACCAACTATGTCGATTTTATAACAAATATTCTTAAAGTATTAACCTACTATAATTGTTGTTAAAGAAAATTACTTATAAATTTTGAATTATTATTTGTTAATAACTTGTTCAATATCTTTTTATTAGGTTGTTGTTGTTAGAATAGATTGCAGCTTGGAATTATACGAGCTTTCAGTCACAAATAGCGGTCTCCGAAATAGCATTCAGCAAAAACTCGTATGGCGGCGTGTGGAGTCACTTGCTGATGTTAGCGATGTTCAATTAATTGAAATGCCACTTTCGGAAGCCCAAGCACAGATTGAGACGGAATTCAATTTGGATGGTACGTTATTGTGAACTGGAGCAAAGGCATACATTTTCAGGGCCGTAACGAGAGGGATAATGGGGCTTCAGCTGGCAGCTCTTTTACGAACTTCGGAAATTAAAAAATTTTTCGACGGGTTAGAGAAAAAATTAAAAATTTTCTGTTGAATGTTTGCTAAAATTGGTCAATTTCTTTATCAGAAATGATCTGAAATTCCAAAAAAATCTTCCCTGGTGGCCTTTATATTATCGGCACTGCTGACCACTAAAATAGTATATAAATCAACTTTATTCATGATTCGATTTTTGTGTCGATTTTGATTGCCAAAAAATGATCGACTGGCAAAAAAAAAGGTTGATGTGCTGGAGGTGCGGTGAAAAATCTTTGTTCATAGGCGACTCTTCTGTTTAATCTCGCTTTGTAAAATTAATTTTTTAAATTTTTAGATGTTTTTTTTTGTATTTACAGAATTCCATCTTCCCTGACCTTTCATCATCATCATTTTTCATATCCTTTTATATAATCTTGACTTTGTTTTTGCTACAAATGCCATTTCGATATCGATATCAATCCTTAAATGGCTTATTAAAGTTTTTATTTATTAGCGAACTATGATAAGGACTTCCTTTTTGATTTTTAGGATTTTATATTTTGCTCATTTTTCTTCTTTATCCCTACTTTAAAAGAGCCTGCATGGCGATCGTTTCTGCTTCGCGTGCGCAGCCAATTCGAGCAATTGCATCGCTTTTTCCTGTCCACTGCTGAGCGCTTTGTGCAAACATTGGAAATGGCACTACGGGGTGAACTACGCTACTCTGCTATTCTCCGCCAACTATTTGATGTTGGCGCGACTGGACGACGAGCTGAAGGCGAGAAACCGCTTGAGCGAGACTATTTCAACCTGCGCAAAGTGATAGTCGTCACCACTCTCGCGGGTAACTTTTTATCTTGCAAGTTAGCTATCAATAGATGATTGAAGAAACATTGGGTATAGGTTAATGAATAATGACATTTAATCACTGATTTTTTTGCTCATAAACCATTCAATGATATCAATGAAAATATATAGCTTGCAGAATTAGTACAATTCTGCGTTATTTTTTTAGGAGTTATTAATTTTTAGGAACTGTGCATGGACTTTCAAATGATGATGGTCATATGTTGTGGTCTTTCTATCTTGGTTCCCATTTCGAGCCTTATCGAAATGATCTTGGTGGAAACAATCAACTGACGGGGAAAATACCATTGTTCATCCTACGTGGAACATCCTTCTACCAATGGGCTAGTCGTGCGGCCATTGTCTTCAATGTTAAAGTCATACCTACATGATGAATCTAATTGTATTTATGTCCATTTTTTTCATTTTAGGATTCAAAAGATTCTATTGTGCTAGTCTTTAATCCAATTACGGGTGAACAAGTTGATCAGCTTCGGGTTTGGAATGTTTTTTGCGTGTTTACCTACATTGGTGCTTATTTTTAAGGTTCTTGGTGGCTTATCTCGTGTTGAAATGTGGCCTTTTCCCAACAACGAACAATTGCATCCTCTCTTGCTAATGCGAAAAACAGATCCTAATAAGCCAGAATTTTGGCCTTCCTTTCCACCTGGTTATTTTTCTCCAAAGCCGGTTTATCTGATGAAAGCATCGCGCGAAACCAACACTTTAGTAAAAAATTAAGCCATTTTTTATATGTCCTTACTAATAACAAAATTCTAAGAAATATTTTCGATTTCCTAATATGATAAATTATTTTGGATTTCGGCAAATTCTGATCCTTGCTTTCTTATTAGTTTTTCTAAAATTGTTTTTTAGCATGGCTTTAAAATTGACCTATCCAACAGTTCTCCGCGCTTGATCGAGCAATGGCTGACTGTTTTACCCGAATCCGAATCAATTTACACTATTATTGGAAAGCCAGCAAATCGTGAGAAAATTTCAAAATCCAAAATCTTGTTGGAAAATAGAATTTTGAAAACAGAGAAGATGCACAGCCAGGGCAAAGTGTTGGGTGATCGATCGGTATTATACAAGTACAACAACCCAAATTTGGTGGCTATTTTAACCATGAATCGGAGTCAGTCCACACTTGGGCTCTACCTGCTCGATTCAGTCAGCGGAGATTTTGTGTACAGTGGACGTTACACAAAAGCCACTCCACCATTTAATGTTGTTCACTGTGAAAACTGGCTTGTTGTAAGTAAATTGCTTTGATTTTTGATTTGTTAATATATTTTATAAATGGTATGGGTGAGCCAAAGTAATTCTAAAAAAGTGTAGAAAAAAGAATAAATAGAAACATTTCCTCGAAAGTAAAGAAGTAAACTTAAAGTATCTAAGTTTTAGAATAAATTTTTCTGCTATCATAATATACCCAAAAGTGTTAATCAGAGAAGAATCAGAGAAGAATGCTTTTTATTTTTGTCTAATACATTATTTCCTGTCGATCAACTCAATAATTGTAATTTTTAAATCTTGGATTGCTTAAAACTTTAATTTTTTGTTTTTAATCTTTTTGTCCTTTTTAATTTGCTTTAAAAATATGAGAAATCTACTTTTTGTTTTCCCTTTAATGCCACCCATAAAATTTACATTTTTTAGATAAGTTATTGGAATGATAAAGCACGGCGAACAGAGGTTGGAGTTGTGGAACTTTTTGAAGGACTTCAGCAGATAAACGCCTCTACCTTCGATTCTTTGACGCCTCCGTACAAGCATCCCATCCAAGTTGCAACCCAAACATACATTTTCCCGCAAGGTATCAGTGCAATGGCCGCTACTAGCACAGGTTTTGATGAATCATGTTTAATGGGAGGGGAAAAACATACAATTTATATAAAATATTTTAATGGATTTCTGCAGTTTAATATCGTATTATAATTGCAGAGCAAGGCCTCACTTCTCGCTCATTGCTATTTGCTCTTCCCTTTGGCGGAATTTTGGAAATGTCAAGGCGCTTTCTGGATGCTCGTCGCCGTTTGGAAATGACGCCTGAACTTCGTGAAGAAATGGTTATTCCTTACATGCCTGAATTACCGCTTGACACTGAGTCCTTGATCAACTATAACCAGACTACACTTAACGTCCGTGGCATCCGAACAGCGTAAGTGTGGATGAAATGCGGGGGGAGGAGGTTAGTGGTTGGGGATAGAGAGATTTGTCAATAAACTGCCGCGCAATCAACTTCGAAAACAATCGGCTTTCTGTATCTCACATCAGTTTATAGAAAATTTAATTGCATGTTCGTCAAAAAATCCAACTTTTTAGATCGATCTTACATTTTATATATAAACTAAATTTAAAAAAAAAAATAATGAATTTTTTCATCATACCAATCCTTTTTTACTTACTAGAACTTTAATTTGACTAATAGTACTAGTTAATATTTAGAGTTAGACATAACTTAAAAGCCTATATGAGTCAGGATTATCTCTACATATGACTTTTTTTTAGGCCCTGTGGTCTGGAATCTACTTCATTGGTATTTGTTTATGGGCTCGATCTCTTCTACACTCGTGTGACACCAAGGTACATTTCACTTGGCATTGAAATTAAAATGCTATCCGATCTTTTTCACAGCGGTACTTTCGATATACTGAAGGACGACTTTGATTATGTGTTAATTGCTGGCGTGATGGTTTCACTGGTCGCTGCAAGCGTAGTGTGCAAGCGAATTTGGCGCTACCAGAGTATTCAACAAGTTTGGGCTTAACCTGTATAACCAAGGTGAAATGGAATAAGACATTGATCGGATTAAACCATTTTCGAGATATTATTGCTTTGATCTCTTATAGAAAAGAAATCACTTTTTGTTTTTTTAATTGTTTTATTTTTGTCCTGATCCATTGCTCCAAAAAAGTGAGTTATTTGGGAAAATTAAAATAAGATATATATTTGTTTGTTAACCGTTGTTTCCATTCTGTTTTATTTATAAAAAAGGATAAACGAATATTCCCCTTTTTTGCATTTGTACGAAATTGATGTTTTCT
Organism: Hoplolaimus columbus; assembly: GCA_016433075.1. Taxonomy (NCBI): domain Eukaryota; kingdom Metazoa; phylum Nematoda; class Chromadorea; order Rhabditida; family Hoplolaimidae; genus Hoplolaimus; species Hoplolaimus columbus. The sequence continues at coordinate 8,533 of JAEHOM010000272.1, read as the reverse complement.
ATTTTTAATTAATTTTGTGATTAATTTTATATCTTTTAATTAAGTATTATTAAATAATTCTTATCTTTCGATATTAAAGTAAAAAAATTCGTGTGCTTGTAAATTTGATGCTTGTAAACAATGTTGTTTTAACTCTGTACTTCTTTGGCTTTCTCGTCGTTGCATATATTTACAAGCTTTGGTATGATGCGGGACTGGAAGAATCAAATTTTTGCCAGATGACCTATATGTGGCGTCGAATGGCTTTCATGGTAATTGACTAGTATTCCCTCTCTTCAATGATAATCCCTCGAAGGAAGGATGGAAAAAAGTTTTCTTGGCTAATTGTTGGAGTACACATTTCCTTTCCAGGGTGTCGGCCTCAAGCATGAGCGTTACGCACTTTGGTTATATGGTGAAGGACATTATGTGCAAAAATTCAGGCAGGTGATTGAATGAAGCGATATAAATTTATCATTGTGTCAACTATTATCTATAACTAGAGTGCGAATAATTTCTAAAATCCAGCTAATCAAAAATTTTTAGATTTTGATAATTAAATGCCAAATTCTTTTATTTGTTAACTGCTATATATGGTGAATAATTATTTTTACAGCGAACACCGTGAATTAGATGGACTGCCGATCATTTTCGTGCCTGGAAATGCTGGCTCTGGGCGTCAGGTGCGCTCCCTTGGCTCACTGTTGCAGAATAAGACGGATCGACTTGGTGTGCCATTCCATTTCGACACATTTACTCTTGACTTCAATGGAGTAAGACACGATTTGTGACATTTTGTTCGAACTCCCACTGGCAAAGGAGATGAGTGCGCTCAATTTCGACTACATCGAGAGTCAAGCGCATTTCTTGCGCTCCGCCATCGATCACATATGGTACTTATATAGGGGTCGTACTCCACCTAAAGTTGTGCTGGTCGGTCATTCAATGGGTGGCATTGTTATCCAAAGAGCGCTGCAAGACGACTTGGCCAACAGCCACCGGTGGCATCTCAAAGTCGCATTTGTGCTCACATTCGCCACTCCATACTTGCAACCACGTACGTTAAATATTAGGTTGTCATTTATCATAATGAAAAGCATACTTGACATGAGCAAGGAGGTCGACCCTCCACACCCTCGTAAAACCGAAAAAATTTTATCATTCAAAAATGCAATAAAAATTTGTATGGCAAAATTTTCTGATTTAAAATTCTAGTTAAATTTTTTGAAGAAAATGACGAAATTTCGCATAAAAATCGAACTTTCATTCAAAAATTCGAAAGCTCCCTCATGCTACCTCATGATTCCAAATTAATTTTTTCCCCGAACTTAACTGTTGGTTCTTATACATACAAGATACGAACGATGGGGATCCATGCTCCCTCCACTTCGATTTCATATGATATACCCGAAAAGCCCGATCATGAAACCAAAAGATTGCATTTCTATGTATAACCCAAAAAATTTATCTAATTTCTCACCAGAAGTGACCAAAGATGCATAATTTTTCCCGCGATGCCTGTCGAAGCTGCCGGCCCACTAATCAATAATTTAAAAAAACCTTTTTGGCACATTTTAAATCATCCACTTTTTCCAATTTTCTCATTTTTGATAAAGATAGAAATTTTCTAATTAATAGTGAGATAGTAAAAAAAAACATCAAAAAACGTTTTGGCCTTTAATTTGATAATTACAAAAATTCCGACACCGTAAATTTTAGATACCCCCTCCCCCTCGTTCATATGGCGTGCAGTCGACCCCCCTTGCCCACCTATGATGAAAGTGATGTAAATTCTTAAAAACATTAGTGGGAAAATAGCATAAACCCTATTTTTCATCATAAAAAACTAGCGGGCGCATTTTTTACAAACAACTACTAACATAAAGATTAAACTGAAAGTTCGTGGGAACTAACTGCAGAAATAAATCCAAGGAAAAAAGAAAACAGATCTAATTTCAATTTTTGAGCATATAAAATCTTTGTTTATTGTAGGGTGGCACGGGTCCAGATACTCGGCCGGGTACCGGTTCTAATACCCGACCGGGGTCGCGGGTACTGGACCCGGACCCAGTTTTTGCAATAGCCAGACCCAACCGAGTATACCCGGTACCAGTTTTTTGGGTTTTTGGACGATCGGGTACCCGGCCATCGGCCAATTTTTGTGTAAATAATTCGATGTTTCCGATTTTTGTGTAAATAATGACTAACTGGTAGGGTTGCACGGGCCCGGGTACCCGGCCCTAACTAACCGGTCGACTCCTGGACCAGGACACGGTTTTTGCAATACCCGGACCCGAAACCGGGTCGGGTATACCCGGCATACATGTGCAAGGTGGGGTCCAAGGGTGGGGGGGTCCCATTCGCCATTCGCAGATGGGTCCGAAAGTCATTCGCAGGGATCGTAAAAATTGTTAAGCAAAAATGCAATGAAATTCAAATTTTTGTTTGTTTTTTATTCTTATTTTTTTTGAAAAAATGGTGAAATTTCTTGTGGAAATCGCAACGTGAAATTTCTTGTGGAAATCGCAACTTTTTAAACCAAAAAAGCGATAGCTTCCCGCCCGCAAGAATTTCAATGCTTCTAAAAATTGATTTTTGAAAAAAATGGTGAAATTTCCCGGGAAAATCGCAATTTTTTAAATCAAAAAAGCGATAGCTTCCGAAGATGTTGGACTGGGTGCCTGTTGATAGATTATGTAACACTTTATATTTTATTCATGCCCTGGATAAAGTTTTTTTACAGAAGAACATTTGTGCAAAAGGAAAAGTCAGATTACTGTTAAAATGTGCAAAAAACATACTTTTGCACATAATACACGGTTTCTTATTGATCTCTAAACATTTTTTTAGCCAGCTTAATGTCAAAATGCCTAACCTACGTCTGCGGATCAACAGTTGACCCGGAAAAAGGGTTTTCCGGGTCAACATTTGACCCGAAGAAAAAAAGGCCTAACTAAGCCTAGGCCTAGTACGCGTTAGCATGTGGCCTAAGCCAAGCCTAGTACTCGTCAAAAAATGGAAAAAATAAAAATTAGGCATTTTGGGACTTTAGGCATTATGGAAAGCTCCGCTCACTATCTTACCTTTCAATCTCCTCTTCCCCAAAGATCGAAACATTATACCGGTGTAAGCAACTAAACAAATTGCAGAAATTAAATGCCTTTATTCAGCGCTCATGATTGACACACGTTTCCTACGTTTTTGGACCCGAATGAATGATGCTAGATCTGACAAGCTACCAAAAATAGTCTCGGTTAGCGGAGGTCTAAAGGACGAATTTCTTGAAGAGCTCTGGACACTGTCGCCCATTGTGCACACCCATGGCCATGCTGCCTCAATCGATCGTGTCTGGTTGGACACGGATCATCAATGCATTCTGTGGTGCAATCAGCTTGTTCGGTAAGAAATCATTTTTGGAAATATTCTTTTTATATTGCATTTTTCATAGTCACACATCACGGTTCTTGTTCGATTATGGCGCCAATCCAAAGCATTTTTTGGACAATTTTGATCATTTTGCACACTTGCATTACACTTCTGTGGGCGCCAAACTTAATCCGATTCAGGACCCAATTGTCATGGGCGAAATTAATGCTGACCAATGCACGCCAGAGGTAATTGCTGTTTTCAACCATACATTAACAAGGGCTGGGTCAAGGGAGGGGGTCTCATTCGCCATTCGCAGAGGGATCCGAAGTCATTCGCAGGGATCGGAAAATCGTTAAGCAAAAATACAATAAAATTTAAATTTTTGTTTTTTTTTTTTTGAAAAATGTGAAAATTCCCTTGAAAAATGCAATTTTTTGATAAAAAAAAAGCCACAGCTTCCCGTATGTCATGATGTCGGACTGGGTACCTGTTGATAGATCATGTAACATTTTGTATTTTATTCATGCCCTGAATAAAATTGCACTTGTCAAAAGGAAAAAAGTTAGATGACTGTAAAAAATGTACAAAAAACAAAAACATACTTTTGCGCATATTACACGGTTTCTATTGATCTCTCGCCCATTCGCATATCCCTCCTTTTGACCCCCCCCCCCTTGTTAATGTATGTTTTCAACTATAAAGCTTATGACCTAATAAGATAAAAAGGCGAGTCAGTCATTTCTATTTTATTCCATTTTAGTGTCCAAGAACTTCATCTCCCATTCAATTTACACCGTCGAAATCTGATAATTCGCAATCTCAGCCCAACTTCATGTTGGTCATCTCTCATACCTTGAAACATGAACTTTTTACTGTTGGCGAGGAATGCAATAAATTATCGAATCCAACAGGCACCCGTTTTCTGGACCCAGATACGTTCTTCGCCGTTCTCAATTTGTCTCATTGTCCTCAAGGCGTGAAAATTGCTGGAAAAACTAATACATGGGTAAATTTTCAACTTTGTAAAACATTCCACTTTCGGGCATTTCAGCTTCTCAATCAACAGGATTTTCTTATGCCAACCATCCATCTACAAGTACAGTTAGCGGAACTTTTTTGGAAAAATCAATATTTGCTAAACTTCTCCATGGCCCATCTACCTTTGGCCATTATCCCCATAGAATTTGCATTTGGGAATGAATTTGGCATCTTCAGAGTTCAAATTCAAAGGTTAAATTGTTTCAAAGGTATGGGTAAGGTATTTATAAATGAAAAAAAATGTATTAACACCTTTTAAATAAAAAAGAAAGTGCTCCACACCGAACAATTTTTTTGGCTGATGGAATTCCAAGACGCTACAGTAATTTTGGAGGTACATCAAACGCTTCACTTCTCATTTATAATACGGGCCAACATCCAATTGATTACCGGTTGATGATTATTGATACGGGAAAATGCGTCAACTGTTCCATCAGTGTCTCGTTGGACATTCGGAACTCTTTGATCAAGGTGCTTTAATAAGATTTAATTATTTAAAACTCACAAAGATTTTTTATTTGATTGCAGCTATTCCGCTGCAATCAGTGCTATTTGCCCGGATCGCTGGTGTTCGCATGGGCTTTTGCTCATTGTTATGCCAGGATTAATGCTGCCGCTTTCTTAGGCAATGTACAGTTCATAATCATGCCTTTAGCGGCTGCACTCATTCTTACCTCCAGGTTGTTGGTTTGTAATTTTGTTTAAAAATTTTAAATCAAGAAAATAAGTCCTTGGAATAAAAAAAGGTGAAATGATTTTTATATAGTGGAAAGTATTAATAGTAAAATGTGCCTTCCAAATGTCCAAACTATTTTTTCTGTTATCACAATTTTATATTTCAAGCCAGATTTTCCTCTTGTGAATGCTGAATTATGCCATCATGTGCATAGCTTTCGCTTATGCACGGCAATTTTTCATGTAAAAGATCTTGGAAAATTCTTTATCCAAGTTTTTGCACATCTTTCTGCTTGCGTTACTTTGAAATACCTTTTTCCTTTTTGTAGTGTCAACGTACTTTTCGTGGCCTTTTCCGTGTTTCTTTTCTTTCGCCTTTTGATGGCGCTTCTTAAGCCGTTGTTAGGCTTTTCTCTGCTCTCTGGCAGTGTACCTGTCAAATTTTCACTGTTGGTTGACCCCCCACCCCCTCCGACTATTTAGTGTATGATCCACTCCCTTTCGGGCGGCTTTCCCTAATGGGCGCTGTGTTAGTGAAGCTGGTTAATGAGTCTGTGGTATTGTATGCGCCACCGGTATGGGGAGTACACCCAGAAATCGAACCCAGTTTAATAAACCAGTTTTTAATAAAAGACATGGATGCTGGAACTAACTATAAAAAATCGCTTTTTTTCAACAGTAATGGAAAAGGCCATAATTAAGGGTCTCTGTAGAGGTTTCAAAATAATTTGATAACCTAAAACAAAAAAAAAATCAATTCTTCTTTCTGACTTTACACTTTATTCTTTATTGACTTCTTATTTCATTTGCTTTTCAGCACTAAACCCATACGATACGTCCTTTTTTTGGTGTCCCAAAATAAAATACAGCAGTTTAGAACTTATTATTTGGTTATTTTTTATGGGTTTTGTGTTCAGAAGTGGTTTGATGCGCATCCCGGAGCTGATCGTCGGCGATTTTGACTCAATCACTGCACAAACAAAGCAATTCTTCTCCAAACATTCCAATTGTGAGCTTCGCCAGGTGACTGATCAGAACAGCACTGATCTCACCAAGACGCTCAATGCATTAATAGACAAGGTAAGTCAGCTTTTTTAAATTTCTTGCCAAATATGGTAAAAGAACTATTTTAAGTATCCTTCCATAGATGAGAGGAAAAATGGGTTGTCTGGTATTTTGCTCTTGGGCGGATTTCACGGCCGTTTTGACCATGTGATGGGCGCACTTAATGCGCTGTTGTTGCATGTGCAACATCACTCTTCAGTGGACGGAGTACCGCTGTTCGCATTGGACGGCCAGAATGTCCTTACCGTATTGCCGGAGGTTTTGAATGCTTAAACTTTTAATTTGATATCCTGCTAATTGCGGTTTTAGTTCACAAAATAGTATGCAAAAATTCTGAGAAAAGCGTTTCGGCTTCTGAGTCCGAGCTTTGAAATTTTTTGATTGAATTTCATACCCATTCCAAGGGTCTCTCCATATTTCGAAGGGGTCTTGGATCTGACACACAAGTCAATAGAATTGATAATGCCATTTTAAATTTTTGCTTTTTTATTTTGCCCAATTTTATGAAACAACCTAGAAAACCTGGTATTTATTGCGCTAACAAAGCGCAATTCTATATGAACTTACTATAGAATAGTTCCTAATTTATTTGATTTTGCTATTTATCCGTTAATTGAGAGGAAAAATGGGTTGTCTGGTATTTTGTATAGAATAGTTCCTAATTTATTTGATTTTGCTATTTATCCGTTAATTGCAGGGACGGACACAGGTGGATCTTGATGGAGACCGTATCACCGGTACTTGCGGACTGTTTCCGCTAGCACAGAGGACTTTGAAAGCCAAAACTGAGGGCTTTAAATGGGATTTGAGTGAGTGAGACACAACATCCACATCTGACTTTATACATTTAGAAGGTGACCAGCTATGCTTTGGCAGTTTGGTCTCTTCGTCTAACTTCGCGCTGCGTTCCAGCTTACAAATTGAGTCTATCGGTGGACCCATTCTCTTCACATTCGAATTACGTGAACCTGATTGTGTTCTTTGATGTGACTTTAAATAATATAAGGACGATGACTAACTCTTTATATATTAGTTCAAGAACCCAGTAAATTTGATTCCAAAATGCTCATTACAAGGCGATATGCATTTCTTCTCCACTGTGATTTTGATTGTTATTGTCATTCTACATTCTGCTTCCCATACACACATGGGCACCCTCCTCCCCCCGAATTGGGGGGTGGGTCGCGCATCGCGCAGCAAAAATGGCGAGGGTCGCGCAAACGAGGCGAAAATTTTACAGTAAAAATGCGATAAAAACCGAAATTTTCGTTCCAGCACGAACTATTTTAAGTATCTTTCCATAGATGAGAGGAAAAATGGGTTGTCTGGTATTTTGCTCTTGGGCGGATTTCACGGCCGTTTTGATGGGCGCACTTAATGCGCTGTTGTTGCATGGGGAGGGGTCGCGCACGGGGGTGCGGGATCGAAGGGTAGGGATCGCGCAAAATTTTTTGAATTTGGGAGGGGCTGCCCACGTGTGTTCCTGTGTTCCCATATTCATAGACGTCGCCAGGGGGCCGGGTGGCTACTTGTGCACTATTAATAAAGTTGAAATAAATAAAATTAAAAATTTTTCGTTGGAAATTCGTTAAAAAAATTGTCAATTTTCTCATCAAAATTAGTCTAAAATTCCCCTAAAAAATTTTCCGGTGGGTCCTAAAATCGGCATCGTCGCCCCCTAAAAACTTTCACGTCGTGCTGGCGACGGCCCCGCCCATATTCTCCCACCATTCATCCCCATATCCGACCTTTTTATTTATTTATTTAATCATTAACTGCGAATTTTAAAAACATTGGATAAATACAAAGACGATGACTGTGAGAAGTGAGAGATCATCTAAGACAATGAAGCACAACAAACCCTTCCCGATGAAAATGGTAGCCAAAATAATACCAAAAATAGCGGGGATTGAATAAACTGAATTTTTTGAAAACATACCAATAAAACGAGGATTGATTAGGTGCTGGATATAAGTGAGAAGAGTGAAAATGGTCAAGGTGAAGTTGGCAGTGAGGAAGGGATCTGAGGGTGTACGTAGTTGGCCATAATTGACTATGTTCCAGCCAATGGTGAAGATGTGAGGAGCCCCATTTTTAGAAGAAAATGGCCTTTCTAAGCAGAAATTGCGATTTTAGGCTAAAAATTGCGATTTTTAAGCTAAAAATCGCGATTTTTAGGCGAAAAATTTTTAGTTGGCCCTCCCCGAAACCACTGCCCCCGGGGCACCGGGGCAAAATTTTGGTGCTTGCCCTTCCCCCGAAAATTATTCCTGGCTACGGGCCTGCCCCGTGCGCCATAGAATCGTAGAACTTACAGGCAAGTTTAGGCAAACCGAGTACAAGGCAAGTGTGAAACTGTTGTTGTGCTGTACATCCAGAACGGGACAATTGGAAGGAAAACCAACAG
>JAEHOM010000271.1:0-13712 GCA_016433075.1 Hoplolaimus columbus | reverse complement strand
ATCGGATTGCCCATTTAAAATTGACTTCAGGATGTGGGCACGTCGACATCAGTTGCTCCTGAAATTGAAAAGTTGTGCTTGGGCACATTAGTGTAGACTTTCTGAAAGAAAAAGGTGGCGATAAAACCCAGAAATCCGGCGACTTGTGAAAAACGGACACCGGATTCGAATTGCCCACCCCCGAAAACGGGGGTTTAATACGATGGATTGTTGAAATAATAGCGGATGTATTGGAAAGTAGGATCTGAACTTCTCCTATTGTTCAGCACTGCTGGCTACAGTATGCCATTAATGAACTTTTCCTTCATTTTGTCGATACGTGCATAATGCCAAAATTAAAAAGAACAAGAACAATCAAGGTTTGATCTTTCGCCTTTGCATTGCATTTTGCATTCATCTTTTTTTCGCTGAACGAAAACTTTCGGTAGATGATGGATCTATCACCCTTTCGGCAAAATCTTACGTACAATAGCCATAAGTGAATGCATTATCGCACTATCTTTTTTCTGTACCTGCCTGTGTCTGTACATTCTTTATCATTGCTTGCTGAATTTAGCTTTAAAAATTCAATTCAAGATTACTATTACTGGGAAATAGGTATCTTTATCAATTGATTGTCACTTGTCAATTGTCATCAAAACAAACATATAACGAACTGCATAAGACGGTGGTAACAAAATGGCTACCGCCGCAGTCGATGTGAACCGAGGGATTACCAGCGACAAAACTGCAGCAATACGGAACTACAATACTCAACCACACTTGAGTTAGTTCAGTTACAATTTCGGATTTTGACTAAGTGCTTGGTTGTTCAGTTTATCAAACAATAACGGGTGTGAGTGGTCCGCTGGTCATCCTGAGCAATGTCAAATTTCCGCAATACGCAGAAATTGTCAAACTCACACTTCCCGATGGTACAAAGCGTGCTGGACAAGTTCTGGAGATTACGAAGGACAAAGCAGTCGTGCAGGTTGATATTTGAGTATTATAAATTATAACAATATGAAGAATTTCCTTATAGTTCTAGAATAATTTATTAACGTTATATTAAATGGTGTAAATATATGAGGAAAGAGAAATATGTGTTAAGTGTAACAATTCACTCTTGATGGTTAAATTAACTATTTCTTGGTGGGGAATGCATGGGACATTTAAAGGGGTACCCATGCTGAAGACTCTTCAATGAAATTTTGCCATTTATCATCTATAATAACCATGAAAAACTGCACTTCCGCTGGCGTTTAAAAAAACCATTTTTAATCAAGGCAGGCGCCCCCGGTTCTAATAAGAAAATTAACCAGTTCTAAAAATTGCTTTCCAATTTGCTTACATTACACATTATTATTAAGCGTAGCGCCGAAACTTTCCGATCCTTTTTTATCAAATGGCTTATTCTTATCCGTTTCCGTTCATGAAAAGTTGCTTTTTTCGAATGGCTGATATTGTGAATGTGACATTGGATCGATAATCTAATCATGTGTAATAACTGCATTCCATGAATCAGGTATTCGAGGGAACCTCTGGAATCGATGCCAAAAACACAATTTGCGAGTTCACTGGGGATATTATGCGTACACCAGTCTCCGAAGACATGCTTGGTCGAGTCTTCAATGGGTCTGGCAAACCTATCGATAAAGGACCAAATGTGTTAGCTGAGGATTTTCTTGACATCGAAGGGCAGGTGTTTAATTTTATTTATTTGTTAATAATAATTCATGTACTTGTTTAATAATTAGGATTTTTTTCATTGGGCCGTCCCATTTTAAGCCGATTAATCCATGGTCTCGAATTTACCCGGAGGAGATGATTCAAACCGGCATATCCGCAATTGATGTCATGAACAGCATTGCCAGAGGGCAGAAAATTCCCATCTTTTCTGCAGCCGGGCTTCCTCATAATGAGGTAATTAGTTGTTGTTTTTTGTCTGACTTCGCATTTTGTCCTAGCCTCACTGTTTTAAACTGGGCTCACTCTCTTAAACTCCACACAACATCCAAAAAGCGCCATTCAACCTATTCATTTTAAGGCACCACACCAGTTCAAAATTCTTTTAATAAAAGAAAAGCAAATTCTTATCCAAATCTTTCGTCCGAAACCTGGGAAAATGTGTGAACTAACTTTGACCTCCTTTGCAAAATCGATGTAACATTTTGAATTTTATAATGCCGCAAATGAAATGCATATTTACGTGGATTTAGCTGCTGATGAGTTGCTTTTTAAAACGTGCTGATAAATTAAAGTTTTTTTTAGATTGCTGCTCAGATTGTGCGACAGGGAGGGCTTGTTGAGCTTCCCAGCCGGAAACACGGCGAGTCTGGTGATGATGATTTCGCAATTGTGTTCGCCGCCATGGGCGTCAACATGGAAACTGCGCGCTTCTTCAAGCAGGACTTTGAGGAAAACGGATCCATGGAGAATGTGTGCCTGTTCCTCAACCTTGCAAATGATCCGACGTGAGATTATTGAGGATTTAAAGGAAAAAAGTATATTGTTCAGGATTGAGCGAATCATCACACCACGCATTGCGCTGACATGTGCTGAGTTCCTGGCTTATCAATGTCAGAAGCACGTCTTGGTATGTTTCACATTCAAATACGCAATATGTCATGAAGATTAATTATGCGTGATATGGGTTGAAAATGTCTAAAATCTCTCGAAAATTGTCATGAAATTATAGAATGAAAACCGTTTTTAAATATAATTAGATGTTTTTATCCTTTGTGTAAATTTAAGGTTGTATTGACAGACATGTCTTATTATGCTGAGGCATTGCGCGAGGTATCCGCGGCTCGGGAAGAAGTACCTGGGCGGCGTGGCTTCCCTGGATACATGGTCCTTTTTACTTTTTATGCTTACAATTTAGCATTTACAAAAATCTAGTACACCGATTTGGCCCGGATATACGAACGAGCAGGACGTGTCGAGGGCCGGAAAGGGTCCATCACTCAAATTCCAATTTTGTCCATGCCTAATGATGGTTGGATTTCTTATTTTGAATTCTACAATAGAATTTGTTATGCATTTTAGATATCACTCATCCAATTCCCGATTTGACCGGTTACATCACAGAAGGTCAGATCTATGTTGACCGACAGCTGCACAATCGTCAAATTTACCCGCCAATAAATGTGCTACCCTCACTTTCGCGTCTGATGAAGTCGGCCATAGGAGAGGGTATGTCTACAGTTTTATTTATACTTTAAATCATTGAATCAAATAGCCAAAATAATTGGGGAAGAAAGGCACCATTTTTAAAGCATGGCTTTTACATGATGAATATAGGAATGACGCGAGCGGACCACTCCGATGTCAGCAATCAATTATACGCATGTTACGCCATCGGGAAGGATGTGCAGGCAATGAAAGCTGTGGTGGGCGAAGAGGCGTTGTCATCCGATGATTTGCTCTACCTTGAATTCCTTACCAAATTTGAGAAGAACTTCATCTCACAAGGCATGGCACAAAACAATCCTTGACAATCCATGACAGTAAAATAATTATGTCTTCTTCAGGCAATTATGAGAACAGGACAGTGTTCGATTCACTGGACATCGGTTGGCAATTATTACGAATATTTCCTCGCGAGGTATGTTATGTATAAGCAAACCATGTAAATGTAAAAATGTGTAAACAAACGCAGTGTAAACAAACAAAATTCAAATTTCATTATGCATTCTCCAGCAGGATGGGAATCATATTTGCATACTACATTTAGATGTTGAAGCGAATTCCCGCAAAGACTTTGGACAAATACTACCCGAGGGGAGGTGCTGCGGCAAGAAGCGATTGATTGGACGACATGTTGGCTGTGATTGTAGTATTAGATCCATAAAACGAGATTTCTTATTCAATAATTATTCTCATCATCGACATAGTTTGGTTTTTTCAAAAGATCCAATCATGATTCCGTAAACACACATTTTCACAATCCATTTTCATATTCACAAAATTGAGTGTTGTGATCTTAGCTTTTATTTTTTCCTGGTTGTGAAGTGATAAAATTGTGCCCCAATCATTATTTATGAGTTTAGTTGGTCAGATCAAAAAATGGTTGAAAAATGTCATGTCTATTCGCAAGTCAGAACAAAAAGCTCTAGCCAAATGCTTAATCCGCGTTCGTGTAAGGCTTGGCTTCACATCCACTCATATAATTACGGCCTTTGTGTCTGTTCCCAACCAATTTCATTGTATAAGGTGTATGGCTAAAACGCCACCTGCTTTAGCGGATAGAGGAGTGTCATGCTTAATCCCGTCCCTGTACTAAATTCCTAATTTTATAACTCTAAATTCCCCCTCTTTTCCCTTTTGATCTATCTACGAATGGAATTGTGATGTGAGCCTTCCATTGGTGTTGCTCTGAGGGTTTAAAAATGATCAGTTCCAATTTAATGCGAATACCGTTAACAGTGAACACGCTCTCAAGTTTATATCTTAAATGACAACAAAAGACAAAAGAACAATCTAAAGTGCAAAATTACGACTTAAGTGTCCCTAGGCATCGGAATCGATGAATCTTTAAAGAGGATTAACTATTTCCTTGTGAATGGCGATTCGTTATGGAACCCTTCAAGCTCATTAGGGTCGTCGTACACCCAGCCCTTCATCTTTTTAGCGGCAACCTTAAGAATGAAGGATAAGTGATTGTGAGTGTCAAATAAAGATTAATTCAGCTTTTTTAAATTTAAGAATAAAAAAGATCAATTCGTTTCTTACAAAAATATTGAAGATTTTTGCATGAGCCACTTCATTGTCACATCCCCAACTTACTACTATAATAACAAATTCATCAAAAATCGAAGTTTTATAAGCCTTGTTTTAATTTTGTAGCAAATAGTTGACATGTTTGTTTTGTTGTTGTTTTGTGGGATTTTTCTCCTAATCCATACTAGTATAATTTGTGGAATAATTACCGGATCAATATAGGTAGCAGGCACAATATAACCAACGGGGCTGCGCCGGCCGATGATCTCACCCGCAAAAAACCAAGCAATAATTTCAAAGAACACGACTGTATACGCAAGTGCTTCCTTAATTTCATTATACAGTGGTCCAATTTTTTCTAATATTTGAAAATTCATAACATTTTTGTTTTCTCATGAGGCTATGAGTCATGGGCAAATTTGGCATGAAAATGCTCCTAAAATTCTGTGAATTTTTTTGGTATAAGCTTCATTATGCATTAAATTGGAAAACGAAAATCCATTCTCTTCTGATTCTCTCATGTTTACATACTCTATTGCTTTTCGGTCATCAACAAAATATGCTTTGTGCATGCAATCGAAATGATTTTGTTTGTTAGAAATGGTTATTGATGGATTCACCAAGCAAGGCCAACATAATTTGAGTAAGATAAAGTGAATAAGGCAGAGTGTGATTCAGGGATGGCAGGTGGCATGACACGCGTGAAATCAGTTAAGGTGTTAAAGTGTCGCCGATGAGTCTTATCGGCGAATAAACAAGCCAATCAATGGCCGGAAAAAGGGCCAATAATAACATCACCATCTTCTCAACCAGCCATCAGCGGTGGGATGGCTCAATCGGATAGAGCATGGAAAATGTCCAAAAGGGGCTCTCCTAGGGTCACATCCACCTCCCACTCCAACTTTCTCTTCACGGACTGCAGCAGCGTCAGAAAGGGAAATGGAGTAAAATGATGCACTCCACTGATGATGAAGGCGTGCCATTCCACCGTCCTCCAATCACAACAATTTCTTTTCCACTTATCTTACTCTCATGGCAATCTGTCGTATTGCAACACGACGGTTCGCCGCCCACAACTGGAGAAGCGATTATCGCCGCATGGTAAAAAGATTTGGAAAACTGGAAACGGCTACCCATGCCAAAACAAACTGCGAAGTTAATTTAGATTATTTGAATGCTATGTAAAAAGGTGTGGGTGAAACTGTGATTTGCAACAGTGCGACAGACAAATAGGACATTTTCATACGGTTCTGCATATGTTAATTTAGATTCTCTTATAGGTCTCATGAGATATCTCTGCAAATGCGGATATGATAGCCTTGATGGTAACTCAGAAAACTTAAAATATCATTCATCAGATAAAATGCAAAAAAAGGCTAAATTTTAGTGCCGCATGCCGCTGGGAGGTCCAGCAGCAAAAAATTCTGTAATGTCGCGTAAATTTTTCATTTTAGTGGGAAAAAATCATCTAATAGTCAGCAGCGAAAAATTCTGTAAGGTCCCGCAAATTTTTCATTTTTGTGGGCCAAATCACCATCTAATAACCATGCATACCTTCACATTTAAATCTAGGTAGCCTTTAGACTGTATGTAGCGGTCCAACTTGGCATAATCAGCTTTGATCTAAGATGATAGTGGCAATTTTACCGATTACATGGAAAAAATTGACACATACTTGGGACCATTCTTTTGTAGTAGGCGGAGCTAGTTCTCGGATAGCAATCTTCTTGAGCATGGCCTTAAACAAAATATCTCTTTAGTTTTAGTACGAGAAAATGTAATAAAGATTATAATATGAAAAATTTAATAAGGTAAGAAACTGGCTATGGGCAGCCGGGATGGGTAAATGGGTATCGAAAAATAACCGTCACACTCTTAATTAATAGATATTCACAGCTTAAGGTCTCATCAGGGTACTATTTAAATAATGAAAATAAAAAAACACCTTATAATGCGGAAATTTAGGCTCATGATAGCGATAAACGACTCCGGCCAAATTGGCTAATTTTTCGAGCATATTCATTTTTCTAGAAGCCATATTGTTGAAGCGATGATGAGTAAATAAAGAACAAAAATCTAAAATAAAACTAGACGATATACTGTCAATTATTTTGATGAGATCAGCAAAGATTTGAATTTAGTGCGAAATTCAAGTAGAAGATCAAGTAGAATGAAAAAAAGAGCGCAAACTATTTCTAAAAAAAAGCTGATTGGTTGATATAGTCTTTTCTTCATTCATGTTCTCCCTATTTGTTGAAGCCTGCGGGAGAAGTGCACGCGCGCGTTCGTGTGCCTGCGGTCTCCTAACAGGGAATGAGAAAAATAAATCAGCAAATGAACAAAGCAAATTAATTTTTGTTTCAATACAAGTTCAAATCTGGATTTTTAAGAGTACACACCGGCTCATTTTCGACTGACATAGGCAAAAAAGATTTCCGGATGTCTCAGTGGCTAGCACGCTAATCCCTAATTCACAATAGGGAGCCGGTTCGAATCCGCTGGGGGTCGGATAATTTTTTTTCAGGTTCGTCGATACGAAAAACTTTTGAGACCAAAGCACACCCATCAAGCGGACATTCTCGGAAAAATATAAAAAAATTCTTCAGGTTGAAAATTTCCAAGAAAAACTCCGATTTTGCCGACCCCGACCTATTTTTCAAACCTGTTTTTCTCCATCTTTTCAGCAGTTCGGCGCGCCAATTTCACTCTCCAGTAGGTAATCGGCGACGCTGCATCTGATTCCATCATCCGTTTGTCGCCATGCATGGGCTGAACTGCTAGAACTTGATGTCACCTGAAAAAATGCTTAGTAGTTCTACCTGAAAACTTACAGTTAGTAAGCTTTGAAAAACGGAGCCCAGATTCTACGCGAACTGGGATAAGATTGTGAGATCAGATTTTCCATTTGAATGACTTGTTTTATGGAAATTTTTTTAAGATTGCACACTTTTTAGACCTAATTTTTCGAAATTTCTCGGAAATTTTCAGATTTTCATTTATAATACCTAGATATTATACAAAATACATATTTCGGATGCTCGCAACAAGGCCTACAATGTTTGCATAGTAATAAAGCATAATCAATTCTTACTTAAATTTTAACTTATTTTTCGCACTGAAATTATCGATTTTTTTATTTTGCCTATGTCAGTCGAAAATGAGCCGGTGTGAGTAAAATGTATTGCATCTAAAACGCGTCTGCAAAGCTAAGGTATCGGTGGTGCGAATATTTGCAACGACAATATGAATAGGAATGCTGGAAAAGGCACACGCTTGCCTCTCACTACTGAATGCTAATGCCACCAAAAGGCGCCTTCACTCACGTCACCGGCATTAATTTTTGGTTGATTGCGAAAAACACTCGCTTCAAAGCATTCAAAGAAAAATAAGAGCCGGGTTTTACCTACACCGGTTTTACATACGATCCGCTCCACTCATATATTTCTTTACATGATTTCGCCAAAATATTTTGGCAGTTATTTACTAGATTCGATTCGTTGTGTCATGTCTCATGTGTCATATTAATTGATATTTGATCAAATGTCATCAATGACCTGAGTGAATCAATTGTTTTCTTACTCGAAGAATGTTGAGAAAAGATAGAAAGGCGAGTGCTAAAAAATAAAAAATTTCAAACAAACCGAAACAATTTAGGTCAATGCTTTACATTACTGTCTGATGCTTTTGGAGTTACATGCATATTAAAAGGAAGTTGAAGGTCGAATAGTGAGAGATTATGTCAAAACGAGAGGATTTTCAGTTTAATAGGTTTAGTACATAAATACATAACTTTTCTCATCAGAATTTTAGATTTTTGATATCAAATTTGCCTATGAGTCATCATCATTGGGGATGGAATAGTTGTATAAATACATTTTTTTCCTGGACTCGCTGTGGCCTGAAATGCCCGAAAAACATTTTTAGCTTGAGTTGTAGCCAAAAGTTGGTACTTTTGTTTACATATAATATTTATATATTTAGGCATTTTCTACATATTACATATTTACATGTTTTTCTACATATTTTGGCATTTTCTACATATTTCAAATTTCATACATATTTTCCATTTTTCAATTCATTTAAAAATACCAAAAATTCATTCAAAGGCGGCTGGTACCGTGAATGGATTAAGAGAATTGGCGAAACAATTTATACGACAGATGAAATGATTTTTTGCCAAGCGTGCGAAAAAATGGTTATTATAACAACGACAACGTATTCAACCACCAACAACAAACAGGTGCCATGTTCGATGTATTCCCAACTGGAACAACACAATGTAACTAGAAAAACATCAAAATGTACATGCGACCATCAAGAAGCAGACAGGTTCAGCCTATTATCAGCAGAGCGCTGATCAGTCAGTACACCCTCAGGAAGCGATGGGAATATTCATTGGTGTGCGCAATCGAATAAACTCAACAGTTTGTGAAAAGGCGGAAATAATCCGAACATTCTTCAATTGGATTGTGCGCAAAAACGATGACCTTGAAATCATTCAACAATGTTGTCTGATCCTTTCCGGCCAAAATGTTCCATGCCAGATCAAACCAAACCTTATCCCGTCCTACAAGTATGCCCCCTCACATCAACGGATATTGAAAGTTCCTTTTCCATTTACAAAGAACTTTTTATCTTTACTGAAAATGGATTTCTATTTACATATTTTGGTACATATTTTGCAGTTTTTATTTACATAACTATTCCATCCCTAATCATCATTCATAGGCATAGCCATAATATTTGAAAAAATTGTTCCACTTCCAGCCTGTAATAATGACTGGCAAAAGAAACAAAATAATTAGCCAATCCAACTTTTTCACTACATTAAATGTTTGGAAAAACTTAAATATGTCTGTGTGTCTGATCTGACATGTGCGTTTGCAGTGCGTGTTCGCATCACGCAACTTGCGTGCCACCAGACAGAAAATATTGTATCTTTCGGTTCATACGAGGAATTTCTTCCGATAATAGTGGCGTAAAATTTTTCATTTGGATTGGAAAGTGCTGTTGGCCTTCCTTTGACCCTCACCTATAAACCCAGATTCAGAAATTTTCTCTATTCTATACCTCAAACTCGAACTGATGTCATGACGTTTTTTACGGTGGTCTTATAGCATTATTTGAAAATAGAACTTTTTAATTAATGAACAATTACAATTACAGATATTTTATTCTCATCAAAAAGAGTTTAATGTCACAACCAGCCAAGCGTATTGCAGTCAGTTCGGTCAACTGGGCCAAGCTTGCGGAGCGTCTGACGCCTCAACAAGAAGCTGAACTGAACCGACTGAAGACCCAGAATTCTACTTACCATGCTGAGTAAGGAGATTTTCATGTCTAAATATAAACTGAATATCAAAAAGGATTTCTAAACTTATGCTATAGTAATGAAATGGGTATGATAGTTATACAAAATGAATTTTTCACTCATTTTATATACGCCGTGCGTTTGTTGCAAATCAAATAACAGTTTTATTTTATTGTTCATTATTATATTATACCAAAAAAAACAACAACTATTTTATTTGAAAAGACCCGATTTTGAGTAAATTTAGCCTAAAAAAGCCTTAACCGCGTTTTTGATAGCCATTTAGCCAGAAAAGGTGGTCTTCGAGCAGGCGCGGTGATTTGTTCATAGACGGACTTGTGGTAAAACTGCTGGAGGTTATTGGTCCTTTTAAATTTTAAAGTGTTATTTAAATACTTTTTAAGGGTTTCAGGTTTAATACTTTTTAAGGTTTTAAGGGTTTTTTAAGGGTTTTAAATACATAAGGGTTTCGCATGCACTACGAAAATAACATCATCTCGTCATGTTGTATAAATATGTTCTTGACAATCTTATCAAGATCGATGCTGACCATGTTACGGATATTTGTTCATAATTATATCTCGTAAATGCTTGATATTTCTGCAGATTAATGCATTTGTTTTTGCCACCTTTTTATTTCGCCAACCCTTCTGCTAAGTATTATTCCCTATCACTTAAAATTGATTTTTGTCACCCTTTTCATGCTTATAGCACTAACACATTTGTAGCATAAGGCATCGATCTTGGTATGTTTGTCAAGAACATGGCAAAGCTGATGTAATTTTCGTGCTCATCAGCGCATATCTATGAAACTTCTATGAGCAAATAAGCATTAAAAAAACAGAACCAATAATCTCCAGTTTTACCCGGACCTGTTTGGTACTTTTATTTTCTAGGCAAGCTGCATGTTGGGTGGATTATTCCTATTCCTAGCCCAAGCCTAATTTTACCTTTTTCGCTCCATTACTTGCATCTCTGCCTTCAGAGTTACCGAACATACTCGGGAGGATCTGCCAAAAATAGATTGGGCTGCACTGAAAAAGCAAATGCCGGAAAATGCTCCCATGCTAGACACATTGCAGAAGCAGTGGGAGGCGTTGAGCATTCCGTATGGAAGTGTGCCGGACACGCATCAAAAACAGATCGACAAATGGGTCAAGTACAATGTAAGCAATATTTTTCTGATTAGCTTGGAAAGTAGCTATTGATACGATGTTATGGTGATATAATTATAAATGTCAGTGCGTGCGACATAAGCAGGTTTTATGTATAAAGCATCTATGGTGGGAAGGAAAATCTGAAATTTTTAGAACTTTATGGTAGATTTTTGTCTAAAATACCACTTTTGTTCCAGTAGTGTGCAGTCTATAGACACCGCTGTGCGACCTATAGATATAGATACACGCCAAATTTTACGAAATTACTGCATACATTTTCATCGAATCTATTTACTATTTTAATGAAAAATGCAAAAAATTGTATTCCTTCGGGATGCGTAATTTCGGCTTTGGGTCGAAAAAGCGAGTTAGAAATCGGTCTTATGGAGATAGATAGACATTCTCGGATGTATTTTGAATGATTTAATAGAATTGCCGGATTTTCCTTTTTTTATCCAAAACTTTCGGAAACGTCAGCATTTCTTGGTCTTTGGTACATTTTTGCATTTCCGATTTTTTTTCAAATGGTTATTCATTCTCTTATTTAAGGAAGACCGCATCAAATTTCACGAGCTCAAAACCGCTCATGGAGAGGAGGACGCGAAGCGTCTTGAGATAAAATACGCAAATATGCCACCCATTCCGCAATGGTGAGAGTTTATAATTTAACACGAGTACGATTGACTCAAGTTTTAAAGACAATTCAATGTTGAGCAATCGATTAGAGGCTTAAATGTTTGGAAGAGATTTTTTTAATCAAGAAAAAAAAACGGAAATGTGAATTTACAGCCCTTTAAGAGCTCACTCTTGCTTGTGAAATTCTCTGACACCTTTAAATCGTAGAAGTAATTGTTGGAAATGGATAACTTACAAAGATTTCTGTATTTTCATTTAACGTTTACCTATTCCAATTACAAATATACTGTTTTGCTTTTTACAGGACTCGCAACCACAAGGCTCAATACTTACCTCACCTTTACCAGGACAAACGTTGGATTTATGGATATCGTATGTTTTACCTCCAATTTTATTATGTTTTACACAAATGCTTTTTAAAGATGAGAGAGCTGGCGCACCCTTTGGATGGAATGTGAATCCACTCTTCAACAGGCTCATTAAACGTTTCCGCAATTACAGCGTAAGGATAAGTTCCACTTTTCGTTATCGAAGAATATGGAAAAAGGTCATCTCCTCACTCATTGCCAAAAACATAATGGACTTATCAGACAAAATACCGCAAAATTTTATTATAATAACCGGACTTTTAAGATCTTTTAATTTTCAAAATCGAAGGAGAAATTTATTTACCAAAAATCGGCAACATTATCTAGAATCATGGTTCCAATTTTTTTTAAATCATTAAATTTGATCAAACAATTGCTATTTTTTGGAGATAATGTTAGTTAAAAGCAAACAAGCAAACACATATTAGCAGTATTCACCTTGACGAAAGGCCCGTAACGAGCCCATGGATTTCGGAGGGGGCTATGTACAAAAATTTTCTGGCGTGTCGACCTTTTTTTTGCTCGTCGACTACCTTTTTTGGCTAAAACGGCTAGTTTTGGCTCAAAAACGTATTTTTAAGCAATTTTTTGGAGCAAAATTGACTCAAAAATCAGGTTATTTTTGAATAGAATAGTTTATAAACCTACTTTTTGTAGCCGGCGGCGCCGATAGGCGCTGCCAGGAAAATTTTTGAAATTTTAGACATTTCTGTTAAGGAAATTGATCAAATTTTCAACTAAAATTTTCAATTTTTCTCTCCCGACCGTCGAAAAATTTTTATTTTATTTTTTCATTTCAGGGGGGGGGCTTCAGCCCCTGTAGCCCTCCTCCCCCTCGTTACGGGCCTGCTTGACGAAGTACATCTAGAGGAATTTTTCATCTTTTAACGATTCTTTTTATTTTTGAAGATTTTACTTTTAAATTCACTTTTATTCTCCAGGACTTCAAGCCGGATGACTATGTGTTCCATGGCCACTAATCCGACAATTATCCTAAAGTGAAGGAAGATGTCGGATTGCGGACACTTTAGATAGGAAAACAGATTGTTCGTTCAACACATCATTGTCATTTATTAGATAAACAAGTGTCGGATTGGCGTCATTTATCGATTGTTGTTTTGTAGTTTATCAATTTCTATTTGTTGATTTCTAGTAGAATGAAAGCAGTCTTTGGCTCTTTGGTGATTCGTTTGATTGAAACCGTTGGCTTTGTCATTCAGTTTAAGATTTTTTTTTGATAATGTTTGCTTTTGTCTTTTTCTAATTAATTTTGCCAAGATAACCTAAATATTTGTTTAACGACTTTACTTTTCATTAATTTCATACAGATTTTCTAACAGATTTGGCTGGAGAGGGGAAAGGGATTACATTTGCATGTTTCCCCCTCATTTTACAGATAGACAATCGCAGTAAAAAATGTTTGAAAGCCAAATGATAAATAGGGTGCGGATAGTTATGCAAATGCATGTTTTTTTCCCTGGCTCTATAGGCCCTGAAATGCACGAAAAACGTGTTTTTAGCTCGGGTTGAAGCCAAAAA
>JAEHOM010000270.1:0-13726 GCA_016433075.1 Hoplolaimus columbus | reverse complement strand
GCGTATGTTTAAACTGTATCCCAGACAACAAAACCAGGGAGATTGTGAAATTGAAGATTTTATTTTTTAAAAAATTTTGAACCAAAAAAAAACCTTTTGCGAAATCGAAACAGACTTGGAAATGTTAAAATTTCTGTTCTCCATAGGCGAGTGCCTGCGTTGCATCGGACACACCACTGGTGCGCAGTGCGAACTGTGCCTGGACGCGCATTGGGGCTCGGCGCTTGCGCACACGTGTCGTCCGTGCCGATGCCATCACGTCGGTGCACAGTCACCGCAATGCTCCAACGAAACTGGGCGCTGCGAGTGCCGAGACGGCTACACGGGCGAGCGCTGCGACCGATGCGAGCTTGGCCACGGCGACGTGGAGAAGGGCTGTCCGCCGTGTGGCTGCAACACAACCGGCTCACTGGGCATCGCCTGTGACGAAGTGAGCGGACAGTGCGCGTGCAAGAATGGCGTATATGGAAAAAGGTTAATTGGGGACAGTAGTTTTCCCGGAGGCCAGGATCTGGGCTGCAGCTCTTTGCCAGCCCCAAAAATAAAAAAATTTAAATGACAGATTGAGGTTCGACGAAAATTGATTGATTTTCATAGGAAAAAACATTTAAATCACCAAAAATTCTCCGGCGACGTCTAATGGCGCCGTCAGCACCCCGCAAAATCTCAAAAAAAAAAAATCGAAAAAATTGGCCAAAAGGTCTAAAAATACATTTTTCAGGGCGAAAGGTAACGGTATATACGCCTCTCGGCAAAAAATTTTTTCGCGTAATCATATTTTCCCAAGATGTGACATGTGCGTGCCCTCCTACTTCAATTTTGGGCCTAATGGGTGCGAATTCTGCCATTGTGACCAGTTCGGCGCAATTCCGGACCGAGAATGCCACAACGTGACCGGCGAATGCCAATGTCAGCCGAATGTCGAAGGGCAGAAGTGCGAACGATGTGCGCCTGGACACTTCAATTTGAGCTCGGGCATCGGATGCCAGCCATGCGGGTGTGACCTGCAGGGCTCACGGGAAGCCGACAATTGCGACTCGCAGACGGGCCAGTGCCGATGCAAGGCGGGCGTAACTGGGCTGAAGTGTGACAAATGCGCTCCAAACCATTATGGATTCGGCACGGACGGATGCAAAGGTCGTCCGAAACCCGAAATCTGATTGTCCTTTTTAAAATTTTTTTTTGGTCTTTTAAGCGTGTCGCCAATGTCCAGCGCCGGGACAGGTGTGCGACCCAGTGACCGGGGACTGCGTGTGCCCACCCAACACGCAGGGCGACATGTGCGAGCAGTGCACCACAAACGCGTGGAATTACCACCCGTACCGAGGCTGCGAACTCTGTGCATGCGACGGAATTGGCGCGGACTCGCAGCTGTGCGACGCGCGCACGGGCCAATGCAAGTGCCGCGCAGGCTACGTGGGTCATCGGTGTGATCAGTGCGAGCCGGGCTATCACGCCTTTCCGGACTGTCGACCATGCGAGTGCGAGCTGGCGGGCACAGAGCCGTCCGAGTGCCGTGGCGCCACCTGTTTGTGCAGCAACGAAGGACAGTGCAAATGCAAGAAGGGCGTGACGGGCATCAAGTGCGATCAGTGCGCGCCGAACTTCTTCAGCCTGGAGGCCTGGAACCCGCAGGGATGCGTGGAGTGCTTTTGCTTCAACAAGTCCAACGTGTGCAGACAGAGCGCGTTGGTGTGGCGTCAAATTTACGCGCCGGACCGTCACGTCCAGTTCAAGGCGCCGTTCGAGATGTTCGAGCGCAGGCACAACCTGCACATACTGCGCGAGCATCCGCCCAACTACAACTCGTACCCGACCAACCACACTCCGCTGTACTGGCCAATGCCGGACAGCTTCAAGGGCGACAAAACCGCCTCGTACAACGGCTTCTTGCGCTTCCGCATTCGCAGCGACGAGAATTACCGGGGCCGGTCGAGCGCGAGGCCGGACCCGCACATGCTCAGGCTGTTCCCGCAAGTGCTGTTGGTGGGCAACACGCGCATCGAGCTGGAACACCTGCCGGACAAGCTGGGCGGCGAGGACGGCAAGTACAAGGTGAGTGAATGCCAGAGTTATACCATCACCTATAACTGCATAATCACCAGTCAACTGATTAATAGACTCGACCATTATTAAACTCAACCATTTTCTGGTTTTATCGAGTATATGCGGTATTTTTGATTTTAATTTTTTTACAATCTAATATTTTGAAGATGAATTCCTTTCTTTAAGAGAAACATGTTTTTCAAAAAGTTGTCTTTGGTCTTCAATGTAAACAAAAATATTTTTGAATCTTGGTCATATTTCTACAAGGGGACTGAGACTGGTGGGATGATTGTAAAAATGAGTCTATTGTTTTATTGAATATATATTGGTATTTTAAATTTCAAAAGAATTTTCGTTGTAAAATTGTTAATAAAAAAAAAGTTGGAAAGTGCTCAAAAATCCCTAAATCGCCTACTGATTGATTAAGGTACGCCTGCACGAGAGTCAATGGCGCAACCGGATTAGCCCGCACCTGCCTGTCAGTCGCAAACAGATGATGGTCGCGCTGCAGAACATCCAACATCTGTTCATCCGCGCCTCCTACAGCGATATGTACACGGGCGATGCGGTGTCCATCTCCGAAGTGTCGCTGGACGTTGCGGCCGATGAGTCACTTGGAGGTGGTGATCTTTGACCGACTAAATTCTGACATCTTTTTGCGGATTTTCCCTTTTTATGTCAACAATTGAATGCAACACTAAAACGGGTTTTAATGCTTTTGGTTAGGTTTTCATCAATCGCAAAATTTTAGGTCTCTGACCTTCCCCATCAATCGCCAACTGCGATCACAGAGCCCAAGCTCAAACATTAACATTGAAATACGAAAGTTTCCTATTTACTTTTCGCCTTTGAAAACTGTGCCCTCTTTCCTTTGCCTATTTACTGTAAATCTGAATTATTTTCTGGACTTTATTCAAGGACAGCTCGCTCGTCATAGGTTCTCCTTTCTGAAACTCACTTTAAAATCAAAATTTCCTCTGATAATCTTTTTTTTTTCTTACCAGCACCCGCATTGGGCGTGGAGCATTGTGAGCAGTGTCAGAAGGGATGGGAGGGCCTGTCCTGCCAGAACCCATCCGATGGCTTCTTTCGATTGCTGCAGACGGACCGATTTGATCATCCGGACGACATTGTACTGGTCGGAGTTGCGGAACCCTGTTCCTGCCACGGGCACTCCAACACTTGTGATCAGGAGACCGGACATTGCCATGTTAGCAAATCATTCTGTATTTATTAGGCTATTAATCAAGCAAAATTCATGATGGGAGAGGCAAATAAAATATAAAAATTGAATATTTAACTCCAAAATTGAAAATATTTGGTATAAAAAAATCTATCTTCCGATGTATATGACGGATAGAGGGTAGACAATACCGATGAGCAGTTTTTTTTGCTATTTCACGAAAATTTCTGCTGCTTCCATTGACAAAATTACTAGTTAGGAATCAGATTTTCTGTTCTGAATTTACAACATTCGTTTAAGAATTGCCAACACAACACTGTCGGTACGCATTGCGAACGGTGTCGGGACGGATTCTTCGGCAACGCGTTCAGCGGCCATCCGGACGCGTGTCATCGATGCGCGTGTCCTTCGCCGGACAACTCGTTCAGTCCGACGTGCCAGGTCAACCAGTATGTCGGCCGAGGCTACGTGTGTGATGCGTGCAGGCCCGGCTATAGCGGAGACTACTGCGAAAAGTCGGTAGAATGAATCGGGGGGCGTAGCCAGAAAATTTTTTGGAGGTAATCAGGTAATTTTGAAGAAAAAAAATTGCCGCTCCTTCGGCCAGGAGATTTTTTTCTTTTCGACATCTCTTTTTGGCTAAAAAAAATGAGCTTTTTTGCTCAAATATATCTGTTTATTAAAGCTTTAGGGAGAAAATTGACTCAAAATGCGTTTTTTAAACATTAATTATTTAGGTTTTTGGTTTTGGATTAATTAGGTTTTTGGGAGCCAATGGGCATTGTCGGGAAATTTTTTTGGAATTCTAAACTTTCTGTTACGGAAATTGACATAGGTATTTTCCCTATTTTCAATGAAAATTTTTCCATAAGTTTTTACTTTTTCTCCTACACCTTCGTTTTTTAATTTTATTTATTTATTTATTTTTTGTTGGATCCGGAGTGTAGGGTTTGTCACGTTTTTCCTTGGCTATGTCCCTGTAATGAATGCTATGCTCTTAGCTCTGTGTTTGTTGGACACTTACTCACAGTTTCTGTGTCACAGTTGCGAGTCCGGCTACTTCGGCGATCCGAGTCAGCCCGGTGGCTTCTGTACACGATGCGCTTGCCATCCGCACGGGAGCGTCAGTGCGCTGTGTCACAATGTGACCGGACAGTGTGTGTGCCGCGAAGGTGTCGAGGGCCGGGACTGCTCTGCGTGCAGGCCTCGGCATGCGTTTCTCAACGGAGTTTGCACATGTACGCGTTGAACTCGATGATCTGCTGGTCTCTTGATCTTGACCTATTTTGAATTGCATTTTTAGCTTGCGACCGAGGATGTTACCGTGAACTGATGGTGTTGGAGGATGAGCTGGAGCAGTCGCTGGACACGCTCCGTTCCGCAATGAATGACACGCGTCCTGTGCCGCGGAAGCGACTCGCCAGCATGGAAAGCTCGGCTCTGTCCCTGCATTCCCTTCTAGACAGCATCGACGGGGGAATGGGACCTGGTGGTGCAGTGATAGAAGCCGGAGAGGACTTCTTGGCCGCGTTGGGACCGGAAGCGGATGGGCAGAGCAGACCACTGCGACAAGCACAGCTGCTGGAGCAGGAGTTCCATTTGGTGTTGGAGAGGAACAACGACTCGGAAAAGAAGCTGAACGCCGTGGAACAAGGGTTGGGCACCATCAGAGGCCAAGTGCAAGGCGAGAACCGTCGGGTGGTCGGTGAGTTGGGGAATAACTGATAAGTAATAAGCAGGGCCGTAAAAATTTCTGGGAAGAGTCTTGAAAATTTTTCGCCGTGCTTTCGGCCTAGCGAATTTTTTTTTGCTCTTCGACCAACTCTTTTTTGTTATTGCTAAAAATGACTATTTTTTTTTACTCAAAACGTGTTTTTTAAAGAATCGACCCGAAATGTCTTTTTTGAATGCTGATTTTTAGATTTTTTGGATCGGCTGTACCATTAGGCGCTACAGGGAAAAATTCAGGGGAGAATTTTTCAGAATTTCATTTATATGTTAAAAAATTGACCAAAATTTGCCAATTTTCTACAAAAATTGTTCGAAGTATTTTTATTTTTCTTCCCCATAAACGAAAACACAAATTTTTTTTGGTTGCGGGAAAGGGGAATTCGCCCTTTCTACCTGATTACGCTTCTACTGATAACTGATAAGTACAGGACATCCAGGTTGATATTGATTGATCTTTTGATCAGATATTGTCAACCAGCTGTCCCGCTTCACACACCAATCGCGCGAGTCCGCTCCCGGACAGCTCAACTATTTGCTCAACCAAGCGCATGCCCAGCTGAATGCCACGCGAGAACGGGACGCGAACATTGAGAAGCGTTTCAATTATGCGAAGACAAACGCGGAGGAGGCGGACCGTCTGCTGAAGGAAATTGTTGCGCGGAAGCTGAACGGCACGTCCTATGAACATCTGGTGAAGCAACACAACGAGGTGCAGGAGCTGTTGCGTGACTTCCGCAACACGTTGTGGGACGAAGCACGCGTGCACAGTGCGACTGCACGCAACCGCACACTGCAGGCTACTCGAGAGCTCGAGAGTCTCGAACAGACTGTGCGCGAAATCGGTGCACTCAGTGAACAGGCGAACAAAGAGCTGGCACGGGGCCGTGAGGCGGTGCAACAGATCAATAAGACCAGGGAACAGCTGTTGGACACGGCCAAGGTTTAATTCACACGTGGAAGTACTGCTTGAACATGACGATGCTTAACATAGAATATCACCGACTCGTTGGTGGCAACACTGCGAACCCAACGGGATGAGCAATTGCCCAAAGTGTTGGACGAAATGAACACGTTGGAGGAACTTAGACGGACAAAGATGGCCGAGGCAGCGAGACACGCGGCTGAATTGGAGCAGCAAGCCAACACACTGGGCAGCCGCTTCTCGGAGACACAGGTCGAGTCATTCTCTGTCTGGATCTCTGACAACGCGGACACCATCGAGTTCAGATCTTCTCGATGGATGCGTTGGCAGCTTCAAACGCGTATCAGTCAATTGTGCGTGCTCTTCGGGACGCGACTGACGCGGCGGCGGTTGCGAAGCGGAACGCGGACGAAGCCTTTGCACTGGTCAATCCGCAAAACGAAGGATCACTGGGCCATTTGGCCAACACATCGGCTGTCAATTCGGCAGAATTGAGCGCCAAGCTGGACACCGCACTGCAAAACATCGGTGTGGGGGAACAGAACGTGGAGGCGCACAGTGCATTGGAACGGATTGTGGAGAGAGTTCGCCAAGGACAGCAGAACATCAGCTGGATTCGTGGTGAGACTTTCATTGCATAATACTCTGATATTTTTCATTGATGTGAGCTTATGCATAAATCGAAAATATGGTCTTCTTGCCATCTTGCGATTTGCGGATACGCTTTTCGTAATTCATTCTTTTTACCAGCTGCTTTCTCTCTTGAGCTTCAAAATTACAAAAGTCCAACAAATTCCATCTTTCTGCTACAGATGTTGTTCAACAACTGCTCGAAGACCACCACGACCGGATCAACACAATATACACAGCGGTGACTGAGGCTGACGCGTCCATCAGCGAAATTGAAGCCGCAGCCATCGAGTTCAACGAGGCGGTGGCGGAGTTGAAGCAGCGCACGGACGCCATTCAACAGGTCACGGCGGCGAACATCCAAGAGGACATGCGGAGCCTGAAGGAGAGCCAGGCCGAGGTGGACGAGGTGGAGCGAGCCATGGAGGAGCTGCAGTCGCGCACGGAGGGACAGGAGGCCGAGATGAAGAAGGTCAGTGCTGATCTCGGTGTGCTGAAGGAGAAGATCAGCGAGGCACGGGAGAAAGCGTCCAAGGTGGGCAAGCAGTAGCAGGAACAGCAGCATCTTCGAATTTTGAATTGTTGTGCAGATCCGGATTGGCATTCGCTCGGACGGGGGCTGCGTGCGGGAGTTTGTGTCGCCGATGCGACCAACGCCCAGCAACCGCATCCAGCTCAAATACCGTCCGGCAATGGATGTGCCGGACTCGCTGCTGCTGTTCAGCCAGGTGCCTGGCACGAGAACCCGCGGACGCGAACACATGGCCATTGAGGTCAAGCAGAAGACAATTCACGTGAAGTGGGACATTGGAGCTGGACAGAGGGTAAGTGGTTTTGTGGCCAAATATCGATTTTTTGAGCTTTTTTTTTGGTCCAAGCATCTGACACTTGGCGATTCAGGCTCTTTCCATTGCGCGTAACATCATGTACATCCCGGCTTCCGACCGCTACACATGGTACCATCTGGAGGTGACGCGCATAGCCAACACGGTGCAGGCCAGCATTGTGCTTCGTCAACATCTCGGTGCGGAGGGCTCTCGGGACATAGACGAGCCAAGCCGCGTGTCCGTTGGCGAGCCGGACGTGTCCGCGGACGTCATCTTCAACACGATTCCGGGCCAGACCCGTTTGTCGCTGGGTCTGAAGGATGCCGGACTGGCTCAAGAGCTCGGGTTGGGCACTCACCAATTCCATGGGACGGTCGGCGAACTGGAGGTGGATGGCACGCAGGTGCCTCTGTGGGTGTTCGCCGCAAGCGAGGGCGCCTGTGACGGAGCCGCGGGGCCTCCCGCGCGAGCTGTCACTGGGCACATGTTCAGGTGAGCAGTGAGTGATCAGAGGTGATCACTGATCTCAGAGGTGATCACTGATCAGAGTGACTGATCACTGATCAGCGGAGGTCCGCTTCTGTACTTTTTGAATGTGCCTTCTTTCCAGCGATGGTTTCGCTCAGGTGCGCTTGCCCATGGTGGAGCGAACCAACACCATGTTGAGCGTCCAGTTCAGTGCCTACTCGCCCAACGGACTGTTGTACATGCGCGGCTCTCCCACAAGCGGTGAGTTGCTTGGTGATGTGTTGTTCCTCTTCTATTCATTCACTCATCAGGCGAGTTTATTGCCCTGGAGCTGAACGAGGGCACGGTGGGTGTGAAGGCGGACTTTGGGCCGGAAGCGAAGATTGCTATCCAATCCAACGGTGCAAACTACACGGACGGACGACTGCACAAGGTGCGCGTGATCCGCAAGGATGGCGAGGTGCACTTGCAGGTAAGCAGACAG
Source organism: Hoplolaimus columbus (assembly GCA_016433075.1). Lineage (NCBI taxonomy): Eukaryota > Metazoa > Nematoda > Chromadorea > Rhabditida > Hoplolaimidae > Hoplolaimus > Hoplolaimus columbus. Next base: position 5,435 of record JAEHOM010000270.1, on the reverse strand, counting down.
GAACTGTTGTTAGGGGCCAGGGAGGTGGGAATCTTGAAGGAAATTCCTTCGACGAACCGAGCTTTTTTTTGCTTGTTTTTCACCTTTTTTGGCTAAAAAGGCTATTTTTGCTAAAAACATTTCTTAAACCTTTCGGGAGCAGAATCAATCCAAAGGTCAAATGGTTTTTTTTTGGAAAATTGGAATTTTAGTGGGTTTTAAAGGTTTAATTTTTTGGGGGTTTTAAAAAAAATTTTAGTGGGTTTTAAAGGTTGTTTTTTTTTGCGCTTTGACTGATGAGGTGAATTCCTCTTCTCTCCCTGGTTATGGCCATAGTTGTTGATCTCGCCAGCCTTTTTTTCTGCTTCACAGATTGACCCGGAAGGGGACCATGTGTCCATCACGTTGGCGGATGGCCAAGCTGTTTTGGACATCACGGAGCCGGACCACTTTGTTGGCGGAGTGCCGCCCGATTTCCCTCGGCAGCGCTTCACACAGGACCACGACATCCATTTTGACGGCTTCTTCGGCTGCATTCAATCGGTGCGGCCCAACCAGGTGTCCGAGCTGGACCTGGACCATCCGGAGCGTGCGCAACGCAAAGTCACCGGATGCACGTACCGGGAAGAGCGGCTCAGCACCAATGAACGCGTAATCGGTTTCCAGGTGAGATCATCATCAGATTTTGCCCGCCAACAAATAAAACAATTTCTGTTCAGGGCCAAACTGGAGGCTTCCTGAAGACGCGTGGCATTCTGCTGGACACGGACTCCACTTTCTCGTTCAATCTTCGCACGCTGAAGCCAGACGCCCTGTTGGTCTACCAGTCGGCGGAACTGCAACGCGCGGATGGTGCCGCGCAAAGACGGCGCCGAGCGAGGGCCAGACGACGCGGTCGACGAGCCAATCTGCAGCACCGAAGAAGGAGAGATTCGGGAGACGAAGCGGAGGAGGACCAATCCTTCCTGGCCATTTACCTGCTCGAAGGCCGCGTGTCCGTCCATCTTGGTAGGAGGAACAGCTGCTTCATCCGCATTTATTCTTCCAACTACTGCTGCCCTAGGTCTGGACCCGCAACGGCGCCCATTGAAGCGGCCGCTGATGGTGACAGGACAGGCGTACAACGACGGGTTGCTGCACTCCGTGTTCCTCTCTCGATCCGGAAAAGAGTACGGATGATCTCGATCAGCTTACCAAGCATTACTTTCTCTGCTTTTCTGTAGAGTCCAAATGCGGTTGGACGATCGCGAAGTGCTTGCGTCCGTGCTGGACGACGAACGGCCAATCGGTGGCACCGACTGGGTGATGTTGCTTGGCGGCTTCCCCGCACGCTTGGGACGCGAGCTGGCGAACCGGGCGCTGGAGTTCGAGCTGGGCACTGCGAGCTCGCTGGAGGGCTGTCTGTCCGACTTCCAGCACAACTACGAGCCGTTGCCCATTCTGTTGGACGCGCATCGCGGCGCCACTCTGGGCTTCTGTGCTCTGGAAGACGGAGGTGGAGCAGCAGCAGCAGCAACAGTTGTTCCGGCTTCAGCTGGTATATCATCATTCGTCACATTTTCACTTACCGTAAAGCCTCCAATAATTAGCCCGGAGCAATAATTCTCAACCCCTCAAAAATCCGGAATTATTAATATCAAAATCAAAATATGGGTCTCGGTTTTTCCGAATCTTAAATATATTAGTCGACTCGTCTCGAGGTGTTACGAAAGAATATGGGTAAAATAAATAAGAAATTTAACTCACTGGGACGGTAGACATCTTCAAAGTCGGGAATGGGGTGGGTAATTGTTGGAGGGGGTAATTATTGGAGCTTTTATGGTCAACTTTAACCGTTTCAACATTCTCGCTTAACTCCAACCCTTTTTGCTTTTACACTTTTTCACCAAAATTCGTCAGATCCCTCCATGCTCCCGTTGGATGACGATGGCACTGGTACAGTGCGTCACTTTCATCGCAAAAAGTCCCACCAATTGTTGGAACCTGTGCCGCCACAACAACACGGTAAATGCCTTTCAAACACAGCTCACTTTTTCCCCTTTTGCACACTTTTGTCAAATTTGACGACATTTTCCAGTCTTTTAACACATTTGCATATTTGCAGTGCCACCGCCGCAAGAGTTTCGTGTCAAACAATCCGAGCAGTACCAGCCCCAGTGTGTGCGGGCCGGTGTTTCTCTGACCAGCGACGTCGAAGAGTCGGGCATGCGCTTTGGGATGGTCGAATCGGCACACTCGCGACTGAATTTCGGCGACAAGCCCTACCCGGACTACACCAAGTCTGTTCCTGATAACCAGTGCTGTTCCTCGACATTCCGGAGCCAAACTCCGAAACAACGTTAATAAAACAATTTTTTCTTATAAAAGCACAAATTTTCCAATTTTGTGCCCACGGAAGCTATTTTCTTGCAGTAAATGCGCAAAAATTTCTTATTTTGGCCTATAAACTGCCAATTTTTTGTAAATATTTGTAAATTCTCGGAAAAATTTTGACAAATCGAAAATCGAAAGATTTGCATTTTTGTAAGCGTCTTTTTCGAGCCGGCTCTGGCCGCCAAAATATTGGCTCCGGCCGGGACAGCACTAATGATAACTCACTGATCAACTCACTTACTGATCACTCAACCAGCTTCTCTCTGTCCTTTGAACTGCGCGCGGTGAGAGGAGCCGGCGGTCTGTTGTGGCTGTGGGCCAGCTACCGGAACTTCAGCCGTTACTTTGTGCTGCGCATGGATGCCCAAGGCTTCCTGCAGTTGGACCTGAAGAGCAGCCATCGACATGCGCCTAGCATGGTGCACTACCGCGGCAAGCGGTTGGATGATGACGAATGGCATCGGGTGGAGCTGGAGAAGCGGGACCGGCAGCTCTCTCTAAAAGTACGGTTCTGGAAATGAAGGCCGTAACTTGAAAAACAAATTTCAGGGGACTATTTACAAAATTTTCGAAAATCTTTTTTAGGGGCGTATTTTTTGAAACCACGAAAAAACGATTTTTTGGGGCGTAAATTCAATAAATAAATACACACTGTAAAATCTCTAATTGCTCACCCCCTCAAATAGCTCATCCCCCAGCGAGGGGGGTTGAAGAATAACTCATCCTCCTCTAATAGCTCACCCCTCTCTAATAACTCCCCCCCCCCTCCGGTTTGCCTCTTGATGGTATATCTGTGGTACTGCCATCCACATGGGTGCCTAAGTCACGCTTGTTAATAGACTAAAGTAAATTGAGGAGAAAATGTTCGAAAATTGTAAAAGAAAGGCATTAGGTACCTTTTTTGATTTTTTCAATCTCGGTCGATGTTCGAGGGGCGCGGGGGCGGGGTGGCTTCAGCCCCCACTAGCCGTCTGTTAGATCGGACATACAAGCACATGCATGCACACAGGTTGATGGTTTGGCGCCCGAGGCACTCGACGTGGTCAGTCCGAAAGTGATGCGACGTCGGATGTACATCGGTGGGGTGATCAGCAAACTGCGACGGCGGTTTCAGACGGCAGCCGAAGCGGAGATGCCTCCACCATTCACGGTTGGTTCTTTTCAGGAAGTTTATTCTGATCTGATCAATCTCTTGATCGATCAGGGCTGTGTGCGACACCTTCGCGTGGACGGCACAGAACGCAGTCTCGTCGCGCAAAGTCGGGATTTGGTCCCATGTGCAAGGTCGCCGGGCATCGCCTACATTCACCGGGGCGGATTTGCCGTGTTTGGTAAGTAAAGGGACCCAGCTAACATAAGGGACGTACCCAGGGGCTACACGGGCTACTTACTCCAAGGCCGAAAAAGAAAAATTTTTCGGCAGCCGAACGCCATGGGAGAAAATTAGCGCCGTCGACGTCTATCGGCTCCGCCGACACCTTCCGATTCCAAAACCTCAGACATTCAATTCTCGTGCGAAAAATCAAGTGACTTTTCTTTTGCCTAAAAACTAAAAATGCCTTTTTGCTCTAATTTTCGCAACAAAGCCACCTTCGCCCTACCCAGACCAAAATCCCGCGGAAGATAGGTCCTTGGTCAGTCAGCGCAAGAGAGTTTGTTGTTTGTTCACTGGAGACTCTTTCTTATAGAATCGGCCAAGGCTCGCCAACAGAAAAGCAAGTCATTGAGCCCATCGACCATTGAGTTGGAAGCCCATTTCCGGCTGTTGACGGACGCTGATGATGACCAGCAGAAGGAAGAAGCTCCGCGACTGTTGTTCGCACTTCTGTCCCCCACCAAGGAAGCTTTTCACAAGGCGCGGCTTTTGATCACAGTGCATAGACAGCGCGGAGCGGTAAGTGTCCAGTGAGAACTTCGGATCGCGGTTGTCGGTAGCAAATTATGTAAACTATCCGAAGAGACGCTCGAGGTCGGAGTCGCTTCGGAACTGGCTTCAAAAAAAAGTCAAAAATTTGCTCACAAAAACACCAATTTTTCGTTTTTTCGAAAGTTTTCCGAAAATTTACCACTTTTTTTTTGAAAAATATTGACGATTATGGATCAAATTTCAATCACGGAATATAGTCCTTGTGATGAACTCGTGAACCTAGCTTTTTACAAGTGTTTTACCGGAACCGAATCTGGAGCGGTTCCGGAGCCGGGACCGAAATTGGTCGGGGTACCGGTCCTGGTGAATAACCCGTTCTGTTCAGCTGTCTCTGTCCCTGCACATGGCCCGTTGGCGTCTTCACTTCGACCAGCTCTTTGACGGTACCAATGGTTCGCAACCGCTGCTGCTTTGTGCCGACCAATGGCATTGGGTTCAGCTTCGGCTTTCTCCTGGCCAACTGCTGATCTCGCTTGACGGAGAGCACAGTTTGCAGTTGCCAATGCCTGCACTGTCCGCGCCCGTGCTGGACCACCTTCGCGCACTGCCTGTCCATCTGGGCGGCACCACGGGTAAGAGAGGGAGGGGCTATTCATAACTCATGCTGCGAAAAAATGAAAATTTTCCATTGGAAATTTACAAAATTTGACCGATATCCTTAACAAAAACGATTTAAAAATTCCAAAAATTTTCACCGTCACCTTACTTAATTTTATCAAAAAAACAACTCGATTTTTGATCGGTTTTCTCCAAGAAGTTTAAAAAACATATTTCTGAGCAAAAATTAGCCGTAGTGCGTTATAGCCAAAAAAGGTGATCTACGAGCCAACTGCTGGACCATTCAAGCTCTGCTGATCATATGTGCCCTAAAAGCTTCATTTTTTAGCTTCTGTAAGTGTGTCGCTGTCCATCCGTTCATTGGGAGGCTGTGTGAAGCAGTTCGGACTGGACGGTGTTCAAGCACGCCTTGACAAGGAATCTTCGTCAGCATTAGAAAGCTCCTCGCTGACTGTGCGCAAATGGCACAAAGTGATCCCTAACGGATGCCCAATTGTCTGAACACGGATTTTGGATGTAAACGTGTACATTCCAGCCAAGTTTCCGCCCCCCCCCCATTTTTTTTGGGGAGGGGTCGCGCATCGCGCACGAAAAATGG
>JAEHOM010000269.1:0-13745 GCA_016433075.1 Hoplolaimus columbus | reverse complement strand
AGATCAAACTTCAACTTTCGATATTCCGCTTCAATGTCATGCGTTGTCGGATGTCTGACATGTTGACTCACTGTCTCGTCATGTTCATCTTCTCCGTCCACGGGATTGTACTTTTTGTAGTCCCGTATTATAGTTGAATCAAATTTATTGAGTGTATCTGCGCTTAAGAAGCTATTCCTATCCCTTCCCATCATAGTAACGCCGACAAGCCACACAGTGCAGAAATTAATTCTAAATTGATAAATTTCAATTAATAAAATTATTGAAACTTAATTGGATGAAAATTCACCCGAAGTGGGAATTCACCCGAACTGTCTCGTCATGTTCATCTTCTCCGTCCATGGCCAATAATTGTTTGGGGATATCGCACGATTGCCGATAAACATCCGGGTACAAATGCGTATGCACTCTGTTGTTGACGTCTTCCACACTGTAAACAAGTTGGAGACGAATGCGTCCGCCAACAAAATTGCAGAAGCCCGCGGCGCCATTCCGTTCCTCCGCAATGCAATTGATCAAGAGGAAATTGTCAAACTGCAAAAACAGTTGGCAATTGTATGGAATGCAATTCACAAAAAAAGTAATAATACCTTATGTCTAAAATTTATTGGATTGCAAAAACAGTTGGCAATTGTATGGAATGCAATTCATAAAAAAAGTAATAATACCTTATGTCTAAAATTTATTGGATTGTTCAGCAGTTCTGACAGCTCGAACCTGGCTGGCAAATTTCGAATCCTTTTCAAGCCTTCAAAAAGTTAGTCTTTAGAACAAAACAAAATCAATTTTTTAATTTTTCGTTATCGATTCAAATAATAAATTTGGTACTGAGGTGCCAAATCGTCGAGCGTAGACAACGTGATTTTTTTTACCCGAAGTAAACTTTGAAACGAAAAGTTTCTCTTGACTTCGAGTTATCTCTTTTCTCTTTACATCTTTTTCTCTTGTCTACTTGGCACCTCAGTATTTAATAATTTTTTTGTTTTTTAATTTTTCTCCCCATGTCCTTTACCCCATGTTCACGGAGGGGTTGCAGCCCTTCCGCCCCCACTGTGCCAGCTTCAACATTCATTGCTTGCCAAACCAAACATAACCAAAATTGCATAACCAAAATTTTATATTAAAAATATTGGTAGATTTGGTAAGAAAACCTTGAAAAATGCGAGTGTTTGGCATTTGAAGTATGGCCATAAGTGTTCATTGCGCTCAACAAGCAGACTGGACGCTGAAGCCGAAACAAGCTGTCCCAGTCAAGAAACTTCAGAATGTCCAACCAAACATCGGTGCAAACAATTGCCATTTGCGTTACAATTAAGCTCTCCAAATGTATTACAAAAATACAAACGTAAAAATAGTACAAAAAATAAAGAATGAAAAGCGCAAAAGCAAGCTTTTAGGCACAAAGTATAGCACACAATAACTTATATACCATATATGTGATAGGTATACCCCACGTCCATTGGTGATCTGATAAGTATCGATTGATCAAAAAAAATAAATCGAATTCGGTCAAAGGTCGAACACATACACCCTCCCCTCGGGTCATCGTTGATCAATTGTACACATCCACGCGACTTCCGCTCTGATCACTCGTGCCTTACGCGCTTTTGCTCCCACCCGCAACCATGGACGGATCTTCGTCGTCCTTCCCCTTCTTCACGTCCTCGTCAAACTGCCTAAAAAGGGCAATCAAAAACATTGTGACTCATTCTCAACATTGTGATTCATTTACTAGGAGCAAAAATATTGAATTAACAAAAAGCATTTGAATTCAAAAACAGGCAGCATGGGAAAAATTAAATTTTGGAATTTTTTCAACACTGAAAATGCAACAAAAAGCAGTGCAAACATGCAAGTGCAAGAACTTGTTTTGATGTGTTTTTTTTCTAAAATTGATAATTTACCGTAAATCCTCTAATAGAGCCCCTCCCTCCAATCCAATAGAGCCCCTCTTGGAGACAATTCTTAGTGAGTTGACACAATTTTTTTATTTCATATTCTTTCCTGTCTCCTCGATACGAGTCGAATAGTATAGTTAAAGTTGGGAAAAAACCCAAGGGAATCCATATTTAGGTCATGAAATTTCTCGATTTTTGAGGGGTTGAAAAATTAAGTCCCCGGGGGCTCTATTAGAGGATTTGCCGTATACAAATAAAATAGGGAATTTTTAATTCCTGGTCAAAAACAGCCAGAAATTTGGGAAAAAATCTAGAGTTAGCTGTTATTTTCGTATGTGTAAACGAAAGCTATATTTGCGTTTCTATTTTTTTACCCGATGCTACGGTTTCCGGAGAGATTGAACACAAGATGATTTTGAATTCTTCCTTCAGCCCATTCGGATTGCACATTGTCCGCATATCCCACCCACTGTGCCTGTCGCTGTTGGTCCCAATCGATCGGACAACGAACAATAAATGCTTCGTAGAAAGATGACTTTTTTGTGGTGATAACGGACAAGCGCTCATCGTTATGCACCTCTTCAAATTGGAATGCTTCCACATCAACATCATCATAGTCATTCCCAAGCATCACACGGGCGATGAAATTGGCTGGCTTGTCAGATGTAAGGAACTTCTGGAAAACGCAAAAAATTGAGGTTAACTCAAGACCAGCCAACCAACCCTCTTGATGTGATCCACAGTAGGACGCACGCTTTCCAAAAACAAATAATGTGCAAAACAGCGCAGAAACCGTGGGCGTCCATCGTCACGGCGCGGACTGTGCAACCACTCGTCCACTGCACGAGATACTCTGTCCGCTTGGTCATGGAGCTCAACAAAGTCCACAAGCAAGTAGGCAATTTGCGTGTCGATGAGAACAGACGGTGAAAGACAGTCAAGCAGTCGTCCGAGATTCCAATTAGAAGTCCAAATACCACGGATATTTAAAGAAATCAACGGCCAAAATCGCTTCCAACATCGCTTCAACAGTGCATTTCCAATGTTTTGATTCAAATGAAGTTCCAAGAAAATGCCATCGCCATCTTTGAACAGCCGTTCGATTTGGCGGAAAAAGCTCAGCATATCACGATCGACGAATCTGAAAGGTTAGTTTCCATTAATCACTTACCTATTTTATAGGATCCATAAGGATCAATGGCGAAATGGCGTAGTCAAATGGCAGAAGAGTAGGGACAAAGCAGAAAAAATCCGGGAGGGACACAAGGAAAATGTTCGCCGCCCCTTAGGCGTGGCAACCTTTTTTAAAATGTTTGACTATTTTTGCAAAGAAAAAAATTGTCGACCAAATCAAATTTTTCGACTCAAACACAAATGGCTACCCCAGGAGCCCAGGACCAATGTTGGGCCGATTTCGGCTCCAGTCCGAGCTCCGGAGCCAACTCGAGGAAAAAATTAAAAAATTAATTTTTCTATGAAAAAGCAAAAAAAAATTCAATTTTTGGTGTCTCCATAAGCTAATTTTCCGAATTAAAAAATTGCGTTTTCCGAGCAATTTCGACTTTTTCGGAGCCGGCTACGAATCCGGCGCAACAATGCCCAGGACTCAACAAATATGTAAACCGTTTAAATAATAACCTCACTAAGATGTGCTGGAAACCGACAATGTTCAAGAGAAGCGGTTCTTCCGGAATTGGAAGGCGTTCGCCGTTGACGAACAATGCCGCAGTGCCCTCGTCCGATCGGTGGAACTCCAAGCGCCCGAGAGTCCATCGCTCGAACTTTGTCCTTTTGTCCACGAGAGCGCAAAATCGGAAGCATGTCTGGGCGAACAGTGCGAGTTCGGTGCGTTGGATCCAATGGATCACATCAAGCCAGACTTCGGGCGGAAGACGCCTAAAACTTTGATTAAAATTTTAGAAAATTTGTATCAGTTACTTAATTTTCAATAGCAAAAGCTCAAAAATTCTCAATAAAAATTGTAAAACTATTTAACAAAATAGCCTAATATCACCAAAAATTTGTCGGCAGTGCATTTAAGTGCCGTCAGCACCAGTGCTTGGCTTTTTGAAAAACTCGTATTCGTACATCGTACCATCCTATTTTGGTCCACTTACTTCGTATTCGTACCTCATTCTAGCCAAAATGCTCGTACTCATACCTTTAAAAAAATCTCGTACTCGTACCTATAAACTATAAACTCGTACTTCGTAGTACGAGTACGAGAGCCAAGCACTGGTTAGCACTTAAGATCGAACTCTTTAAGCCAAGAAGAACAAAAAATTTTTGCCAAAAATACTAAATTTTTATGTAACATTTAGCTTAATCTTATGCTAGGAAAAGCAAATTTCTCGAAAATTCTCTAATTCTCGCCCGTCCCTGCCACGAATGGGAAAAACTTCTCTCGGCAGCCAAGAGAAACTAAAAATTTGTTAAAAATCGACAAAACAGTCAAATTTTAACGGAACTTGCATAAAAGCATTAAAAAATTTGCCAGAGAAACTATCGGGGCTGCCGAAATATCTTTTTTAACCAAAAATGTTAAATTTCGCAAAAATTTGGCCTCAATCTCTCTAACGTGAAACGCGATAACTTCAGATCCGAAATTCACGCCCGCAAAAATGTTCACACTTTTTTTTATTATTTTTAAATGCCATAATTTTTTCAATTAAATATTTGTATCATAATTTTACCAATTAAACGGGCGAATGCTGGCCAAATTTTCGATATCTCTCGATTATTATGTGTAAAATGTGTATATGCAAAAATAATAGCTACAAAAAAAGATATGACCTAAAGAGAAAAACGTTGTTCTCGACCAGAAATGGTCTTTATTTTGGGATCATGCGTTTAATTTCCATTTGGATGACGAGTTTTTAAAATTTATCAAAAATGGCTTCCGCGATTAAAATCGTTCAAAAAAAAAGAATTTTGGCGCAACACCCAAACCTAAAATTCATTTTACCTTGTAATCCACTGAATGCGTGTTTTCAGGTCAAAATCTGACACCGAATTGAGGTTCAAGGAAATTTTAACCTTGCTGTTCCGCTGTTGTTGCACTTCTTCTCAACAGCATCCTTATCGCCGTCCTCAAAATCAGCTCCTCCACTGCTATTTGCATTGTTCAGATCCATAGTTGCGCACTTTTTATTTTATATATAAAGCCAACCAGAACCAATATAGTGCTTGGCCTCAAGCTGTAATTAATTCATGTTTCCTCGAGCCACATTTAATTAATTAAAGTTATCATTGATAGGTATACGTGAGGGATATGCATTATCCAAATGCGCCAATCAATACAAATTTTATGCTTTATACCTCACAACTCATAAGCAGCAATTTTTCAGATAATATTGTAAAGGATTATTAGAAAAGCAAGACAATAAATCCATGAGCATAACATAAGACCAAAAAACCATACGCAATCGATAATTAATAAAGAATTGAAAAAAGCGCACAACTTTTGGCGTTGTATATTTTGTGCCAAATACAAAGCAAATATAATAAATCCATATCAGGGCTGGGTGATTTCTATAGTTGTTTTAATTTAAAGATTATTGCTAGAACTTTCATTTTAGAGGTGTTTTTTTCAGAAAAAATGCCAACTTTAGGGGTGCATTTTCTAGAAAATTCGAGCATTTATTTCGAATTCGAAACAAAAAAAAAATACTCGAAATTTTCGAAACTCGAAATTTCGCCAAGCCCTGATCACATCCACATTTGCATATTCAAAGTTGTCGCCCTCATCAGCTCATCACCACTCATTCAGTTTGCTTTGCTCCCTCCGGCAACCATCGAGCGATCTTCGCCACCACTCTTTTCGTCCTGCTGATCCTTCCCTTGCTCATCCTCGTCAAAATACCTGAAAAAAAACAACAAACAATTCATTTTATTTCATTACTTAAATTAGCATCCACAGCATGCCCCGGGTAAAAAATTCAAATTGACAAAAAGTGAGCGCAGTTAAAAACAGACAATTCTAAATTTTTAAAAAAAATTTTACTAAAAATTTAGATGTAGCAAAAAATTCAGAGTAAAATGCACGCGAAAAAAATTTTTAACTGGTAACATATGTCTTCTAAACTGGTAATTAATAAAACAAACAATTTTTTAGTCCAAAAACAGGAAAGGGTTTTATGTAAAAGTCAAGACATTAAACATGAATTTTGAAGGTTGGCAGAATTTTTATTAAATTCCAAACAAAAGGGAGAGGATCTCCGCAAACATAAAAAAAATCTGATTTTTTTCCCTTTTTTTTGTACCCAATGCTGGTTTCATCGTTGAGAGTAAACATGAGTTTGTTCTGTATTCTTCCTGCACACCAATCGGATACCACATTCTTCGCATTTCGTTCCCACTGTTCCCACTGCTGTTGGTCTCGACCGATTGGACAGCGGACGATAAGTGCTTCGTAGCGATCAAAACGATTTTTTGCGATGCATACGGACAGTCGTTCATCGCCACGCATCTCCTCAAATTGGAATCTTTCCAAATCCACATCATCTTCCAAAAGATCCAAGAGAACAATGAAATTGGTTGGAACATCAGATGTACGGAACTTCTAAAAGGCAAAAAGATGAGGTTAATCACCGAGACCAACCAACCATCTTGATGTAAGCCACAGCATTCACAGATGTATGATGGATGACCAGAACCCTTGGCTGTCCATCGCCACGGCGCGAACTGTGTAACCATCCGTCCACTGCGCGAGATACTTTGTCCTCTTGGTCGTGGGGCCAAACAAAGTTGGAAATCAAATAGGTGATTTTATTGTCGATCAGAAAATTCGGAGAAAAGCAGTTAAGCAGAGTCAAAAGACTCCACCAACCAGCTTTAATTACGCAGACATTTGAAGAAATCAACGGCCAAAACCGCTTCCAGAAAGCTTGGCCGAAATATTGATCAAAATTAAAACGCATGAAGATGCCATCGCCATTTTTGAATAGACGTTCGATTTGGCGGAAAAAGCGAAGCACATCATGATTGATAAATCTGAATCAATCATTTACAACCCAACAGGATCAAACGCGTGCTCAAACTCGGAAACGGAAGGAATGAGCTTAACTGACGAATTTTTCAGACTTTTTAAAAAAGTAATAATTGCAAAAAGATTTCTCATTTCATAATATTTCTTAAAGAAGCAATTACTTTTTTTCGAAAAAGACAAACGTCCTTTAGATAACAACCTCACTATGAGGCGCTGAAATCCGACAATTCCAATGTTCTTCGGGAGTGGTTCTTCAGGAATCGGAAGGCGTTCGCCGTTGACGAACAGTGCCGCGGTACACTCGTCTGATCGGCGGAACTCCAAGCGCCCGAGATTCCATCGCTCGAACTTTGTCCGTTTTTCCACGAGGGCGCAAAAGCGACCGCATGTCTGGGCCATCAGCGCAAGTTCGGTGCGTTGAATCCAACGGATCACGTCCAGCCACACCTCATTCGGAAGACGCCTGAAATTTTGAAAGAAAATCCAAATGCACATAACTGCAAAGGAATTCGGATGAAAAATTTCGAAGATCAAAAAAATTTCACAAATTTCTTTGATAATTGGAAAGCGACTTATATGATAGCTTGTTAGCAAAAAATTTTGTCTGCACCGCCAACACAAAATTCGAATCATTGCAAAACAAGCTCCAGGGTGTTTGAAATTTAATGAAGATTCATAGAGTTAATTTGTTCTGCTTCGGAGCTTCTCCGGCTCAGGGGCTGGAGCCAAAAATTGAAGTTGGAACCCGGAGCCAAAAATCGCCTACGTCCAGTTTTTTGAGTTAATGCTCTAAACCTGAAGATTAATGGCATAAATATGGAGTTTAAATGCTCAAACTTCAGATTTTAGTCAAAGGTAATGATTTTTACACCTCTAATAAGCTTTGTAAGGTTCGAATTTCACAAATTACGGAATTTTCAAACTCAAAAAAAATTATCGATTTTTACAAACTTTGCTGCGGTTGCGTATGCGCGTTGCTTGATGACCGTCGAAATGGTGGTTTTTGCGGTGTCAACAGATGTGTCCCGGGTCGGCGCCGGAGTGGCCTTGCTGGTGCTAGTGGAACCGTCTCCATCGTTGTTCGTCAACTTCTTTTTCTTGGCAGCCGATGACGAATTTCTGAAAGCTCTAACTTTTTTTAGGCAAAAAAAAAATTAAACTTTCTTTACTGATTAATTTGGACCTAAACCTAGAACTGAAATTTTCTAGATCATATTCAAGGTAATCCAAAGTTCAGGTCCAGTATTCCTGGCTCTAATAAATAGCATTTTGTAGTCAAACAGAGAACAAAAGTACAGAAAGAAATCGATAAGGAATTTCAAAATCTATTTACTGGGTATGATGCATCAGAGATGTGCCAAATCGGTGAAAAAGTGGAAAAAAAGGAAAATTTTTGAATTTTTATATAATCCCAAGGTCAACAAATATCAATTTTACAGCTATTGGAAATCTTGACGGACAGGAAGCAATGACTTTTTGATCAGATAATCAATTTTCATGGGATGTTTCATCAGTTTTTTCTCAGAATACTCGCAAAAATTTTAGAAAAATCGAAAATTTTCCATTCAAAAGGGTGTAAACACTTTTAAACTCGGGCACATGAAAAGTGGAAATAAAAAAGGTGCCAGAAAAAAATGGAATTCCATGCCTATTTCTGTTGATTCACCCACCGGTCAACTTTTTCCCAATCGCCAATTTTTCACCCATTTATGCTGAATGTACTGATAACCTTGCTGGGTTGTTCCGCTTTTTCTTCTCAATGGCCTTATCGCCGCCCTCATGATCGGCATTTGCGATTTTCTTCAGGTCCATAGTCGAGCACTTCCACTTTATATGAAAGCCAATCAGAGCCAATATAATACGAAGCCTCAGCCCTCAAGCTATAATCCGAAGTTCATTTGATTAAATAGCGTTATATTGATATAAAATAGTAAATACTAACCAAATATGCCATTCACACTAAATACAATTTTATGCTTTATACCTCATAAAATGCATATAGTCAGACAAAATTAAATGGCTAACGAAACAAAACAAACGAGAAACATCGGCGGAAGAAATGAATTATGGATGGTACAAAAAAGACAAACTCACAAAATATGGCAAGAAGTTTAATTATTAATATAGGGTGATAAAAGCTAAAATATAATTTTAATGGAATAACACTCGGGCAAAAAAACAATATGTATTTTAGGCTTTTAATATACAGACAATATAACCGACAAGACCATGGATCTCCGGATTTAGCACCAAAATGTGGTTATAATTCACTAAACTTTTTTTAATTTAAAAATTTTCCAAAAATTCAGTCGCCTTCAAAGATCAGCTCAACCAGCACATTGGCTGTCTCCGCCGAGTGTTTCAGCACAAATGCGTGCTCAACACCCGTGTCGGACGAGTCGACCAGCACGTGGCCCGTCTCCGCCACTCGGCGCTCTATCGCGCGCGCGTACTCCAACGGCGTCCACCTGTCCGCCGCGCCGTAGAAGAGCACGACCAGATCCGCAAGCGGTCCCCGGATCAACGCGTCGTCAAATTCGCGCATCTAATTTTATTTTTGATTTTTTTGGACAAAATTTTTTTTGAAAGTGAATCGGAAAATGCCTTGAGGCAACAAAAAGCCCTTAAGTTAAGGTCGGCCCTTATTTACGAAATTCATATCATATGGTCGTTAGATACCTGAATTTACTGAAATATTGGACCTGAGTATTCAAACCCATCTTAAAAAATCAGGAAAATCACTTGTTTGCCTCATCATTTTCAGGTTTTCAGGTCATCTATGATTTTTTGAAAAGAATTTTAGGTCTGAATATTCGAATTTTTGGAAAAGTGCATACGGTTCGTATTTCATGGCTTGCCATGTGCGCAATGTTCCTCGCCATCAATGGGTATGCCAGCTCGGCAATACCGTCCACCACACAGTTTGGGGCATCGCTTCCGACAATAAATGTGCAGAGCCAACGCTTCACGGCCCATGGGACCAAGTCAAGAGCGAAGAACAAAGTCGAACCGGTCCGCAAGCTGAATTAGCCCAGCCAAATGACATTCGTATTCAGATTTGGGGTCGATTTCAGGGTTTAAACCCGATCCCCGGACCTCGGAAAACCAGATCCAAATTTTTCGGAATCCGAAAATAATCTCTTATAGCCTTCACAGCCGGATTCATCAAGGACGGATATAACATGGCTTTTGCTACCGAAAAATTTAAAGTCCTTCCGCCTTTCACACAGTTTGGGTATGTTTTCCAGAAAATATACTCACCATGGATCGTATTTTTTGATGAAAAAAAAAATTATTCAAATCGCGTAAGAAAATCCAAAATTTGCAAAAGACCCCTATTATTCACTTTTGGCGAAATATCAAACTTTTTTGTGCAATCACTAATAAAAAACAGCTTATTTTTCAATATTTTAAGAATTTATTATGATTATGAAACCTCCATCATCAGCAGAAATGACCATGGCGGGTTGGCCCATCCGCTTGCCATTGGGCGTCTCGAGCATGCGTTCCACGGTCGGGAACAAACAATAGCATTGTGATGTTCCGACCATCCGCGATCAGATCGGGTAGAATCCTGAAAAATCAATAAACCATTCAATCAATAATTAAATCAATAAATCTCGTGGTTTTATGCTGTTTTATCGGTTTGTTGTCAAAAATAGACTATTTTTTGATTAAAGCGCGTTTTTTAGAAAAATCCAAGAACAAAATCGAAAGGCTTTCATTATTCTTTACAGCAACCGAAATTTTTTTACGGGTTTTTGGCATCCGCTAAAGAAAAGTTTTTCATTGAATAGGGCTATATTTGCTCTATTTGCTTAACAAAAATCGCCTAATAAGCGTTTTTTCAAGCCAAAAATTATTGAAAAAACAAGATTTTTAGCCAAAAAACGGCCAGATATACACTCAAGTTTATGGAAAATGCGAAGTATGAGAATTTTTGCTATGCACCTGAATTTATGGCCATGTGCCTCGGTTCTTACTTCTTAAGGCCTAGTTGAGACCGAAATTTTGAGAAATTCTGGATTTGACCATGGTCCGGACTTTGACCAAAAATTCAGGAAATCCAGAATTGGAATAGCCTGGGCCCGTATCAGGATTTACAAAAATATGAAAAATTAAGCTTTTGTGGCGAAAATAAACATTTCTTGGCCTTAAAGTTCAAATTGTCTTATGGCAAAGTATTTGCTATACATTACGGATACCTTAGCACAATGTACGCGCTGATGGAGTGGCCCGATCAGATAGATGCGCTGGCTTGGGCGCCTCTCCACAAAACACCGGCAAAACTCGGCCTTTGCCAGAATTTGGTCCTCCAAATTGTACCGTATCCCATGCAATACCGTATGGCCAAGGCTATAGGCCACAGGCACATGATTCACGTGCACAATGGCCAGCAGCTGAGCAGCTCAACTCGACTGTGGTCCGATCTGCTTGCATAGCTCACTAGTAATCGCTCGCCAAAGGCATCGTAGAAGCGTTCATTGCCCGGATTCCCTACAAACTTTAAGTGTTGACTTAAAAAGTTAAAAATTCAATTTTTAAGGGTATTAACTTTTTAAATTTAAAAACTAAAGAGCGAGCCAAGACTGAGCCCAGACCTTAACTTTTTGAATCCAGCTAGAGTCCTAGAATACGGAATTTTTGAGAAATTCTGGGGCTGGGGATACTGGACTTGACTATATTTTTGGATGTTGGACTATCTTGACTTATAAAAATCAAAAATGGATTAAAATGCCTGAATGTGAATGCAGAAAATCAGGGCTGGTTCCAGTCAGCTCCAGAATTTTTTTTTCGGGTTTTTGTATCTCGCTGGTCCAGAGAGGGTGCGCATTTTTGGTTCATGCGCGATAGCGATACGATAGCGATACTTGAAAAAAAGCGATAGCGATAAACGATACGATACGCACCCCTGGTCAAAACCCTAAAATTTGATCAATTCTTTTTTGTATAATTTTTCTAAAGTTGTATTGACTTGTTGCATTTGGTATAAATGTTGGATTGATGTCAGTTAAAGCATCAATAAATTTTAAATGCTTGAACTAATCAAAAAATTCTTCGGCGATCTTCTAATAAGTAATAAGGTATCTGAACAAAAAAGTTCAGGTCTTCTTTTGTAGGAAATTGGAGACAAATCCATAATCTATCCTCATCACCCCATCAGGCAAAATTTTCGATTTTTTTTCTCATCAGGCATTCGGGACAAAAAAACTGCTTCAAAAGTCCGAGTTGGGAAAAATTTTCGATTTACGCCTTTACTCTAGATTTTTCACATAATTCGGTAAAACACGATTGCAGCCATAAATTATACCATAATCCACACCCATCCACCGTCAACTGTAAAATATAAAATTGAACTCAAAAAATGGAAAAAAAAAATCCAAAAAGAACTTGAACAAATAACTTTAAAAAAAGCTGCCCTTCGTATGTGTGAGTGGGATCACCTTTCCTTTGACTTTTTTTGAATAAATAAAAAAAAATAAATAAAAATCCGAACCTGGAATCAACAGGAAAGTGGAAAACGGAGTGGAAGTGGAGTGGGTCACCTTGGAAAAATGCTTAGTTTTTGTGGGAGCAAAGGTGCCGAATTTTGTAAATTTTAAACCAATTTGTTGAGGTAAACTGATTGAAACTTAAACCTGTTCAGACCTTGAATTATTAGAACTAGACCCAGATCCAGGAATTTTTGCCGCTTTTGGATTTTTTTCTGGATCTCAATAGTTTTCCAGAATTCTAGACATTGTAAAATTTAGAATTAATCACACCTTTTACCAAATGCCAACCTGGAATCAACAGGAAAGTGGTGGTTTGTCCGTCTCCACTGCTCCGACAAATTTCCATTTTTGAGAAGTGCACGTTCGGCCCGCTGGGCAACTCGGCGCAAAAAGCACAATGTTCGCCGAACAGAGAGATCATTCATCACAAAAATTGCAAATGAAATGTCGGACGCACATGAAAAAATGAGTTCGAGGTTCGAACTGCTCGACTTAAAGTGTCGAAACGTGCCTAAACAAGTTGAATTAATTAATTTTGTTTGATTTGAGTTTGTGACGAGCGCAAAAAAAGGGGGAAAGGAAAAAGAATAAAAAAGTGGCGACAAAACGCCATAATATTTGAAAAATTCAAAGTCCAATATTGGCGACTCGAACTCAAAGCCTCAAACAAACTAACCTCCGAATCCAAAATGGCATTTAAAATGCCACTTACAATTAGGGTACATTATTAAATCGCTACTCATAGCTATAGATAGGGTTTTAGAAGCTAAAAAATGGCAAAATAATGCCAAGGAATGCACAAATTTGTCGGCAAATATGCCTTATTAAGTCAAATGTGCAGACCAAATTCGTTCGCTTTCAATCAAATGTTTTTGCATACACATAACGCCACAAGCGAGCTCATTTGAACATCAGCAATTTGTCTAACAAACACCTTTGAAATCAAACCTTTGACCTTGATAGAAGCAAATTTTCTGGGAAAATGCTCATTTCATGAATTGAATATCTTTGGTGTGTTCGGCAACTCTAACATAATCAGAGGTTGAGGCTAATACAGCAAACACAATAGTAAAAAAAAGTAAAAAAACAGCACTTGACAATCAGAACCAGGTATAATAATAGCGATGTATCTCGCTAACCAAAAAGTGATTATGGAAAGACTAATCAGCAAAGAAAAGCGTCGTTTACTCTTTTAACAAATATGGGCAGAATGCCAAAATATGACAAAAAAGTTGCTGGAGGGTAACATCAGCAGAGTTTAGGTGATCGATTCACCAGCATAACCCATATTTATTCTTTGGGAACATCATTCGGCTAATAGTTGTTCCACACATTCTGTCGGCGAATCTCCGCCTTTTCCTCTTC
>JAEHOM010000268.1:0-13750 GCA_016433075.1 Hoplolaimus columbus | reverse complement strand
GAGGATGTTTAACATTGATATCAGAAAGTGCATGGCCGTCGCCAGAGGGAGGCTACCCGGAGCTTTAGCCTCCTACGCCCCCTTCCCGCCTCCTCCAAAATTACGAAAATTTCAATGAAAATAGGCAAATTTTGGTCAACTTCCTCAACAAAATCGTTCTAACAATCCAAAAATGCTTGTCGGTATCGCGGCAACCCAAAAAATTGTATCAATAAGAGTTCATTTTTTCAAGAGTGACCAGATTTTTAGGTCGAACTTGCACCAAAATTCTCTAAAAAACACATTTTTCAGCAAATAGCCATTTCCTGAAATAGCAAATTAGCAATCTTTGAAAAAATGTTGAAGAGCGGAAAAAAGGACGCCACAACGAAAACATGGCAAAAAATTTATTTAGCCTTGAATTAACCCCCTTCACAGACGGCATGAGTACAGTTCCTCCCTCAGTTAGATCTGTTTTTTTCCATTTTCACCTGAGCATGTCTGTCCAGCCGAGCTGGCGCCACCGAGCCAGGATCAGCCGCTTCTGGGCCATTGTTAGACCGGTGATCGGACAAGGCACACCGATGGTCTGCTGATGGTCGTTGGTGGAGCTGGCCCTGGTGCTGGCCCGAGTACGGAAGGCAGCCGCAGCTGCAACTGCGCCAGCGGAAGGCAATGTCGTCGTCGCACCGCTGAGCTTTCTAAGCGAGAAAGCCAACTTTAGAGAGCGTTTTTGGCATTTAAGCAATTACTAATGCATTCGTTGAAATTGTGTTTTTTCTCTGGGAAAACCAAGATGCCAACAATAAGAAGCATTTACACGTTGCACCTAGTTAATAGGCAGTGTTGCGCCGTTTCCAACCTTCAAAGCTTGCCCGAGAGCCTAATAAGCCGAAAGTTCAAAAAACTCGGGTTTCAGGTTGTTGTTGTTGTTTTTTTTTGATATCAGCCGTCTCCGGGCAACTTTTCGCAAATTTTTTGGATAGCATCTTTATCTTTAACTTAAATCGAAAAATTCGCCCGGATCTTGCTTCTGGCTTTTGAACTCTAATTGTAACTCAGATAAGAAAGGCGGAAAGCGCCAGAATCAGATTGGCGATATATTGGATTTCCCATAAAATTCTCGACAAAGTTGTTGTTGTTTACCTCGCATGTGCGTGGTATCGGAAGGACTTGGCGCGTCGTCCATCAAAGGACACTCCGGCGTGGCGTTGGCGGTTAATTCCAGTGCCCAAATGGCGCCGTGGCTGGTGCTGTACGGAACAGCAGGGGCCGCCGGGCTGTTGTCGCTGGTGGTGGTGGTTTTCCGAACTTAAAAATTCCCAAATCCAAAGGGAAATTCCCAAAGTGCCAAACATACAGGGACAACTCGTCCAGGGACGCATTGTCTGGAAGCAAGTCCGCGAAGCCAACCGCCGCCAGGTCCGGACGATCCACCCTGCCGACACCGTTGCCTCTCAGCATATCATCTGCGCCTGAGGCAGTTCTAAACCAGTTTTTATAGGAACAGTTCTAAACCAGTTTTTATAGGAAATCTTTGACAAATCAAATGCTTTACACTTTAATAAAAAATTTTTCCCATTCCAAACAAACCGATTGCTTCGCCAGGAACCACCTCCGCTGGCTGCTGCCACTTGTCGCCTTTTCTGTTTTGGCGTTGTTCGCGTACGATTCAGTCCGCCCGCCACCGCAGCTTGGAGCACAGCACCTGCAGCGGCTAAACTTGCGCGATTCAGGTCGCTCCAGCGGATGGCGGTTGCGGAAGCCGCCACCGCGACGCGCTCCTCCGTCTGCGCGGAGGACACGGTTGTGCTGAATGATTGACAATGAATTCGAGAGTATTTAAGTACTGATTCGGAGAGTTAAGAACTGGTCCGAGATTCGAGAGGAATTGGCCTGATCCAGGTGGGGTGCTGGGAGATCCAAAATGCTGGCCGAGCAGCCGATCGGGTACCATACCGTGCAATGGCCACCGTGTCCTCTGCCATCCGAGGCACCACAACTGTCATGCGCGTCGAGCTGCAGCCTGCGGAAGCGCCCTCCGACGCCTTGTGGGTCAGTCGACGGGGCATCCGTATCCGGGGATCTTTGGTGGATTGCTGAAAAGAAAAAATTCCAGGAAGTTTTGCAAAATTCAGGCTTTGCATCCAGAAATCCCATTGGGTGGCGATAAAGGGAATTGTCAAATATTCAGAACAAGCAAGAAGAACCCATCTCATATCCGCATTAATGTTTTGGAGATCGTGGGAAAATACGCCAATTTATGCCATGGGCGTGAGAAATACCGAACATGAGACAGACATGTTGTTTTGTAGTAACATGTCACATCATCATATGTAAACAAACTTGGAAACACCATTGAAAAGTCGGAATAGCAAAGAGGTTTGGATGAATCCGTGAAGTGTAGGAACTATATGCACCCAAAAATGGGCAACCCAGTTCCAAATTTGAAAAAATTTTGTGGAATCTTTGACCTCCATGCGGGATCAAAACTTTCGGTTTTACCGTGTTTTTATGCGGGACCCACACAATTTTGGCTGAATAAGGGATTATTGGCTGTGTGTATCATT
Source organism: Hoplolaimus columbus (assembly GCA_016433075.1). Classification (NCBI taxonomy): domain Eukaryota; kingdom Metazoa; phylum Nematoda; class Chromadorea; order Rhabditida; family Hoplolaimidae; genus Hoplolaimus; species Hoplolaimus columbus. Next base: position 11,201 of record JAEHOM010000268.1, on the reverse strand, counting down.
TACTGGTGAATAGGGATTATTGTAGAAAAATTAAGGAGAAATAGTCGGACTCTGCCACTGATGAGTCACCAATGCACCTCCTCGTTTGATTGGCCTCAAAACGGGGGAGAGGGAGCGGGTTATCGCCTTTATGCATATGCATTAGCCTATAGCTAAACAGATTGCTTTTTGACCTTCATTTTTCCTGGCAAATAAGCAACCTTTGCCAACCGCCAAAGAATTTAGTTTTCTCCCGAAGCACCGGTAATCCTTTAATTGGAACTGGAAGCTATTCGTTGGTTTTTTAAATCTCTCCTCCGCTTCCGGATAAACCTTCCTTCCGCAGTGCGTACCTGGTGCGGCTGGCGGATGTGGTTCTGCCTTTGGTGGTTGTGGTGCTGGTTGTTGTGGTTGTTCTGCAGGTTGTGCTGTTTGCAGCAACAGCAGTGGTGCTGCTTTTGCTGTTGGTGGTGTTCCTTCCCAAGCGGCAACTGCTCCCATTGTTCGCTGTTGCTGCGCTTCTCTTTCGGCTTCGGCGGCTTCAACAGCTTTCCGCTGCCGCCCCGTTCCTGATGGCGCTGGCTCGATTCTGCGTTGCCCATTCAATGGCTTAATGGGAGAAAGAGCGTGTTAAGTCATGGGAATGAGGAGAGTGAAGCATGGATCAGAAAAACGCGTGCCAAAGTGAGACTCAACATCAACATAAATGTCCAAAAATCAAGTATTAGAGATAACTAAGGGCAGATAAGATTCAATCGGATTATTAGACTGTGTGTGCAAATGTGTAATAATAATATTCCATCCGAAAAGCCCTTTTATGGGCATATTAACGGTCAGCCATTCCCTCCTCTCTCCTCTTCCGTCCGACTACTCGTACCATAGGGGCCCTTTCGTGCCGTTGCGAGGTTTCACGCACGTCAACACTTATATCAGTCAGCAACAAAAGCCCCAGGGGGGGGGGGCGGTCGGTCGGCGCAGACACATTTCACTCACAAGTCACAGTTGGCCAATGAATGGAATGGAAGGGAGGTGGCCGGCGGGAGAGAGGGAGCAGCAATAAAGCGCACCATGCACTGAGGCAATGTGGACCCACCAGCCATCACCCACTAGTGGGCCACCAACAACACAACAAAAACAATGTGTGTTGGGGAAAGAAAGGGAGAAGGACTTCTCTCCTCCGATCAAACAACATCTACTAGTCCCGGGCAAGATGGGCATGATGATGAAGGATGTTTGTTCGGCTTTTCGCCGAGAGGGGATGTGAATGGGACGGGTTGGTTGGTTGATCTCCATCTCCTCCATCATTCATCGAAGATGAGCTCAACTGAACGATAATATGACAGCTGTTTGGCGGAGGAGTGGTGGTGGTGGCCTGTTGCCTTCCTCGTCCTGGCCACAAGCAAGATGATATGAAGATGGCCAAGTGTGTGTGTGTGGGTTTGTGCAACACACATCCCTCATCCATCCGCCCCTACGTCCATGCTTTTTTTGGGATTTTTGCTTTTTTCTTTTTTGGTGCAAAAGATGCCCAGCTTTTCCTCTGAAGAAGAGAGTGGTCTATTTCTGGAGGTGAGTTCAGTTCCGCTCTGAGAGATGGGCAGGGGAGCAGGAAAGCGTGGGAAGATGTGTTTTGAATGGATTTATTTAGAAATGGATAAGTAAGAGTGAGTGGAGTAAGTTGGAGGGGAAGAAGGGGGGCGGGGTCAGTTTTCGGAGGGCACCCCATGCGGAGGGTCCCGGGGACTATCTCGCCCGTGTGGCACACCAAAGAGTGGCGGCAAAGAACTCGCCGAGGCGTGAAGGTGACGCTGACGGCAGGTCCACCAAAAAGTGCATTGGAAGGACCACGAGTCCAATCAACAAAAGCACCCGAAGCCGTGAAATACCGGGAAGAAGACCGACCCATGTGGACACGATATTTGTGGCCATAGCGAACCTAACAATAAGAGAAGAGAAGGACTATTTCCCGTCCGAACCCAGACACAGAGATATGTGCGAGCCGTGCGCCGTGTGCTTTGGCTAATTTTTTTGGATTAGCATCAGCGGCGGACCCGGCTGTTCCGGATCCGATTTCCGCCGAAGGTGAATGTTCCGGTTTAAAAGTGCACGTTAGGGACAGCCTTGTTAGTTGTTATTTGTGCCTTCGGGACCGCCCAACCAAAGTGACGCGGAGGGAGAAGCGGTTGGGCTGACTATCCACCCTCTCTCTCAACACGGAAGGGACCCATCGACGCGTGAACACTACCGCAGCAGAGGCGGCGGCAGCAGCAGTCTTGATGAGCGGCTGAGAATGCCAATTCGAAAAAAAATGAAAAGGTATACCAAGAATCTCATCGCAAAATTCCAATCGAAATTGAGTTTAAAGTGCGGGAACAGAGAAGAATGACTACTGTTGGTCTTTTGGGAAAGAAGAGACGTTCTTCGACAATGTTAAAAAAACAAATTGCCAAGGCGTGGAAAAGTAAAAAGCGTGAATCCGTAATGTGTCGACAGAAGTGACAATAAAGTCCAAAAAATTTCAAAAAACAAAAAGAATTTGCGTACTAAATGATTTTTTATGAAGTTGACCTTGGCATTTCACTAACGATGACACATGGTCACCCACCCCATCTACCGTAATGCCACTTTATTATGTTATTAATAAGTGGGCAAAACTGGGGTTTGGGATGGGATTGGCCCCGGCGGAGCTTTGATGAGATGTGAAAAAGGGAGGCGGGCGAAGGCATCCATTGCCCCCATTGTGACGCCAAAAGATTCCTTTCATCTCGCCCAAGGGCACCCCTCGGGGCCCTTGGGCGATGCCCCCGGGGGGCGATGACAAATGTCGCAATCTCGAGGCGCCTGTTGGTCGGTTCGGGAGTGGAATCCGACGAAATGAGAGAATTGGGCCCAGGGGAACGCGGAAGAGCGAACTCGGAGGGGGGGGGGGAGGCTGCTCGCCTGGTGCACACGATGTTTCACAGGTTGTTGAACAATCAGGTTGGAGCGGTTGGCGGCCATATGACCTGCTGGCCTGGCCAAAGTTTAAGATGAAACTGGCTTACTGAATCCAGATCAGTCATTTACCAGGGCTTATAGGAAAATTGCATTTTGGTAACATTGAATCAATGGGCTCAGTTTGAATTTGAATACGAGTACCACCACGCCATTTTTGTTCTTTTTATTGGGGACGGTAAATATAAAAATTCGATGATTTAAACAGATATAAAGGAACATAAATCTTAAAATTGTTACCAATGTGAAAAAGGTATCGATCCAACAAAACAAAGGTTGGACTTGTTAGTATGCGGAAACAAATTTGCGCACCATGTAAATGTCATTTCCCACCCCCATCCCCCATGCTACCACCATCAAGTAGAAACAAATTTTATTATTATCATTGTAAACAGTATTCATTCGATTTTTTTGTAATAATAATATAATAAACTAATAAGGTTAAATAGTGGGAAATATGTTAAATAAGCTCCAAAGATGAAATTTAGGGTGATAAGGAAATAGGCTTGACTCATTAATATGAGATCTCTTAAAGATTGTATAGGCACCTGAAGATGCTTAGATGAGGGCAAATTTTAGCTATTTTTGCAAGGCTCTGGATGGTTTGGTCAAGGATTGGTAAATAAAGCAATAGATATTGGCAAAAAGAGACGAAGGGAGAGAATCAGAGGGGAGGGTGGATGGGGGAATTAATTTTGCGGAGGAGAACGGAGAAACAGAACGGCAGCGGACACTTTGCGTGGGAACAAAATTGACAGACGAAGGGAAGGGGAGAAGCAGGGGAGGAGCGCACCGGAAATGTGCCCTGAGGGAGTTCCCCCCGAGACGACTTTGGGGACAAAAGTCCCCGGAGGAGAGAGAAAAGCAAAGTGCGTCAGAAACGAAAAGATGCGTTACGGAAGCCTACTAAAATGCTGAAAAATAAGTGGGGACAGTGTCAGCTGGTAGTGTGCTAATAAAGACCAGCAGTGCTGTTCCTCGGCGATTTTCAGCTTCGAACTCCGGCTTTTCGAAATTTCTGCTCTCGGCTCCGGAATCGGTTCCTTTTTCTTATACAAAGCAAAAATTTCAATTTTGATGTGCACTAACTTAAGCTATTTTTCTGCATCAAATTGGCAAAAATTTCGTATTAGTTTGCCTATAATCGTTAATTTTTTGAAAAAAATTTCGGTAATTTTCGAAAATGCAGCTCCGAAGCCCGGCGCCGGCACAGCATTGCTAAAGACTAATGAGTGAGTTTTTGAAATTGACATAGTAATTAGGCAGGAAAAGAGAGGGAGAGAAGGTCGGGGCATAAAATTGGTAATATCGGGAAACCCTTTCTCTAAATAAGTTGGGGATTATCCCAATCATAACCGGCAGGGAGCGGACTCAAAATCCAAATACAATCTTTCGTCCTCCTCCGAGAGAGGGCGGCAGGCAATGGATGCGAAATGTGCCTGCCTGCTCCCTTTGACTGGCTGATGTGAAGTGAGTGAGTGAGTTATTGCGAGTGCCCAGAAAGGAAACCAGTTCGGGAAGGGAGGGAATTATGACTTCCAAATTGGGAGGAAGGGCGAGCGGAGGGGCACGAAAAGCCAATTTCCGTGACCGAAGATGATATTTTTGAGCGAACGGACGGACAAGCAAGGGAATCCGACAGACCCATTGACTTGACTGCGTGCGGCAGAAGTGATGTCAATTTCGTTTGTATGCAATTGCATTGGTCTATGGATGAAGGAAGGATGACCCAAGGTCGCAAAAATATTCAGTAGTCAACTCAGACTCGCTCATCAGAATGTAAATAATTATTAGAAAGGCGTAAAGGTTTTTCCGGTTCAAAAATTGCCTTTTTCGTCCAAAAATTTTGTTTTTGGTACTTTCCCGTCAACGGGGGAGGCAAGTGTATTTTTTGCACTTGCCTCCCCCCTTAACGACCTGCCTCCACCGTTAACGGCAAAGTGCCTGTTTCTTTCTGCGCAAAATCTGTTTCTTGTAGAAAGGATGGGTTCTTTTCGCACATCAGAAATTTTTTTTGGATTTACCAATGGGCCTGCCTTTACGTGGCTCCTGTCTCCTGCTGGTGTATGTACCCACGTATGCGCCTTTAAAAACAAAAATAAATTTTGGACGAAAAAAAAACAAAATTGTAAATTATGGACGAGAAAAAATTTTGGTCTGAAAACCCAAATTGGTTTAAATTTTTAAAACGAAAAAAAGAAACATTTTTGGGCAAAAAGAACTCCCAGAAGGAAAGATTTTGGGTGAAAAGAAACCATGTCTTCGGCAGACAAAATTTTTATGGCGAAATAATTTTTGGACGGAAAAGCCTGGTATGTTATTAGAGGTGGGGAACCGGTTGTGCCCAGTTTTTCCCGGCTCGAAACCCGGTTTTTTAAACATAATTCAGTCACCCGATCTTTTTGAGACTGGCCCCGCAGACAATGTGTGATTGTAAATAAAAGCCTCGGCTATAGACGTATATTTGTCAAATGTTAAATTCTGCAAGTTATGTTATATATACGTGTATTTCGTTAATTCTCCCTTTTGGACATTGGCAAGACTTGAAAACCAAAAACTGGAAACAGGACGCGCGACCGGAAAAACCCAGTCTTTATGGGATAGACGGTTTTTCGAGACCGAGCCTGGTCGGCCCAACCCGGAAACTTGGTCGGGTCAACAAAATGCATTTCCTTATAACGTTTTCCACATCAAATTTTGAGGCTTGACATCAAAAAATGCCAGTTCTTAACACATAAATAAAAGCACAAACCTTTTGCATAGTGTGAAGCAACAATAAGATTGTAGGTTGGATTATGTGTTGAATTATTAAATATGCATTTAATATTTGCCATGGAGTATAGCAGGAAAGTATAGAGTAATAAAAATAAAGCAGATAAATATTATTACCATAATGCCTATTCTGTCTATAAGATAAGCTAAAACTGCTAAAAGATATAAACAATAAATACTGTGAGTTAAACGTAACGTAAGATTATTTCGGCAACGACATGGCTTGAAAAAAATAATGTCTGCCTCTTTGTGACTGCAATGGTAATCATGAAAAAAAAATTCTCAAATTATCAATGGTTTTTGTCGGATAAAGGACAACTATAGGGTAATAAAAAAAGTGCTGATCACGAATCTGAGCCCGTTTTTCGATATTCCATACCTGCCTGATTCCTTACAATTAGTTTGAAAATCCCAATTTTTCAAACACTGAATGAAGAAAATTCGTCAATTTCACCGTCCTACAGCCTACAGGTAATTTGGGGCGCTGATCACGAATCTTGGATTAGTTTTTAGAAAATAAACATATGTAAAAATACAATTTATCGGATGCAAAAATTCGGCTAAATGGGAAAACACAGTATAGAGAATACATATAGCACTCAAAACGGACGAAAATGGTAATGACTAATGACACTCTACTTGATTTCTCTCGATCTCTTTCGTTCTCTTGTCTCCAAGATCTCCCACTCCATATTAGAAAGATCAGATTTATTGAACTCAAGATACACTAATGATCTATAAACACTTGTCCAGCGACTCAAAACTGGATAAAGAACAGTACAACGAAAAATAAAAACCAAATTTATTCAACATAAATACGATTCTTAAATGTCAGTCACCACCGCCCACTTGTCCAATTGTGGCCCTAAAGAGGGCCGTTTGGGTTAGGGTTTCGTTGTCCACGTTCTCCTCCACGACTTCTCATGTGCGCTCACCACGGATGCGGCGAGCCAATTGGATGTCTGAAATGGAGGAAAGAAGTTCAAGACGAACCCGCAATACAATAACTGACCTTTCGGCATAATAGTCACCCGCTTGGCGTGGATGGCACACAGGTTGGTGTCCTCGAACAAGCCCACCAAGTACGCCTCGGAGGCCTCCTGGAGAGCAAGCACGGCGCTTGACTGGAAGCGCAGATCGGTCTTGAAGTCCTGTGCGATCTCACGGACCAAGCGCTGGAAGGGCAGCTTGCGGATCAGCAGCTCCGTCGACTTCTGGTAACGACGAATTTCGCGAAGCGCGACCGTACCTAAAAAGGAAGTCCAAGTTCGGATACCACCCTATTTAGTATTATCCTGCTTTACTGTTTTTCCTCACCCGAGTAATTCAACGAACGTCACCAATAGCGGACAAAAATTAAAAATACTAGAACAAAAAGAGCCTATGCCCACCCATCAATCGATTCTATTTTATCATTATCTTCAAAACTCAAAATTCCTGAGAAAATTGTCTAACCGAATATTCAGTTTTTTTTTTAATAGCAGTTTCATAATGTAAGCAAAACAGTTTCATAATGTAAGAAAAGTACCTGGACGGAAACGGTGCGGCTTCTTCACTCCGCCAGTTGCGGGTGCAGACTTGCGGGCGGCCTTCGTGGCGAGCTGCTTACGCGGAGCCTTCCCTCCAGTGGACTTGCGAGCCGTTTGTTTGGTTCTTGCCATTGTCGAAGACGATGGATGATGTTCGCTGTTGTTCGCTGGTTGTGAGTGAGAGAGAGCCTTGAGAGTTGAATGGACGCTGTTACTCCGTGAAGAGTGGGGATGGGGTCATCGAAGGGCGGTATTTATAGGCGATGGATGCGTGCGATGGTAGCAAGGCAGAACCCACGCGTGCGTTTTCGCTTCGAAATTCAGGCGCGAAAATGGTAAAGGGCGGAGTCGCCAATCAGAGAACGACATGTAGTGCGAAGGACACGCCCTCTCCATGTCTGCCTTTTTAAAGGCACTATTCCACCCCTTTCTTCACAGTTCTCAACTGTGCAAAGTCTGACTGCTCTCATCACTGCTCTCACAAACAAGCGACCGAACAACGACAATGTCTGGACGCGGAAAAGGCGGAAAAGCGAAGACCGGAGGCAAAGCCAAGTCGCGTTCATCGCGTGCTGGACTTCAATTTCCGGTTGGACGTCTCCATCGACTGCTTCGCAAGGGTAAGCTCATTTTATATGTTTAAGTGTTGTAATAAACACGAATTGTAATAATTTTTGTTTTTTTTTCAATTTTGGTGTATGGTCTTTTTAAATATTTTGTCTAATGTGTGTAAAATTCCAGCTTTTGTGCATTAACAGGTCATTACGCCGAGCGTGTGGGTGCTGGGGCTCCGGTCTACCTGGCCGCTGTTCTCGAGTATCTGGCCGCCGAGGTGCTCGAGCTTGCCGGCAATGCCGCTCGCGACAACAAGAAATCGCGCATCAACCCTCGCCATCTGCAGCTGGCGGTGCGCAATGACGAGGAGTTGAACAGGGTTAGTTCGGGTTCTGATTAAATTTTTGGTAAAATTTATCGGAATTTCAGCTTCTGTCCGGGGTGACCATCGCACAGGGCGGCGTCTTGCCGAACATCCAGGCTGTGTTGCTGCCGAAGAAGACACACGCAGAACAGTGAGCGGAGGAGGAGAGAAGCGACAAAAAACCTAACCCAAACGGCCCTCTTTAGGGCCACAAATGGACAAGTGGGCGGTGGTGACTGACTTGAATCTCATTTTCCTATTGAATAAAACATTTGGTTAAATTCATGATAGCAATTCCAGCTCTATTGATATTAACTCATTAATCCTGTGAGAAGTTGCGGGGTTTGTTGCTGGCTGGGTTTAGTGTCTGTCAAGTTTGGCGGGAAGATGGCGTCTTTTTTCGCATTGCTGATTAATGGTGGATGGAAGAATGTTTTTCTGTTGAGAGCTTGAGAGAGAGACGAGGATCCGGGCAGAGAGAAAGAAAATGGAATGTGGAGTCTCATCTCAGCGATCATCCGATCATAAAGGACATTTTTGAATGGATGCGAGGATTATAGACAAATTTTATTTGAGATTCTCACTTAAGTTGCTTCTATATTCATTCTGCTCATTACAAAGAGTTTTACCTCGTTCTCTGCGTGTATTTCTGATGACTAGCTTCTTCACCTCGAAATTTTTGGCTTTGCATCAATATTCAATGATATTTCAAAAAACACGGAAATATTGTTTGGTATGACTGAAATTGCGTACTCATCAAAACTGATCTGTGATAGTTGATAGACGTTGAGTTGAGTGTAGTGAAGTGAGAAATGTTCTTTTCTGCTGCTGCTAATTTGTGCCGAAACGCACTCTTACTATGTATGGATGTACCTGTGCATCCAACATCCATGTGGATTTTTCCCATCTCTGCAACAGAGTAGCCTACACCCTACAGATTGCGAATATTTAAATGTGAAGTATGCTTGCTTTCTTCCTCATCAGCTTATCACTCATCAGCTCATCACACTCTCATTGATATTGATATGCGGCGATGGTTGTACATATATTGAGTCCAGAGTCCGCAAAGCAAAGGATGAAAGTGTGTTGGCGATTGCGATTTTTTATTTGGCGGGCGGGTGAGATACGTACATAATGTGTTGGGTGGGTGGAGGGGAGGAAAGACGGACAGAAAGAGAGGACCGGCGAGCGAGTCATGTCCCATCAGCACATCCCTAGGCGTCCCATTCCACTTGAATGCGACGCGAGGTCAGGACAATTTTGGCGGGCAAATCGGCAAATCCCCAGCCATCCTATACGACGGTTAGGACAATTTTGGCGGGCAAATCCCCAGCCATCCTATACGACACTCACCGCTTGGCTTCGGTTTACTAATTCGCCTCCCGCACATAATGTACACTATGATTTTGTGAGATAAGTATGCAGTATGAGTTAAATTCGTGAAGGAAAAAAGAGCCAAATGAATGGCATATCGAAATGAACTGGTAAAATCACATTCGCCGTTTAAGTCCCAATCATCCGGATTTCGAACCCTTATTACCCTTCCGCTCAATACATAATAAATTCATTGAGACAATCAAATTTATTCAAAACCACCAAAAAAGATAGAAATCTTTCAGTCACCATCGCCCATTTGTCCAATTGTGGCCCTAAAGAGGGCCGTTTGGGTTAGGGTTTGGTTTTCCGTCTTCTCCGCTTGCTCAGCCGCCAAAGCCGTACAAAGTGCGCCCCTGGCGTTTCAGCGCATAGACGACGTCCATGGCCGTGACGGTCTTCCTTTTCGCGTGCTCGCAGTAGGTGACCTGAAGAGGAAGAGAAAACGATAGATAAAGAGGCAAGATACAAAATCAAGAAATTCCGCCCAAAAAGCAACTAATAAGATCAAGGTGTTTTATAGTAATTTTTTGCGGACTGTTATGCAAACCTCAAAAAAGTTTAAAAACTGTTCACGTAAATTGAAATTGGTGCCTATTTTACCATTGTTGATATGAACTCAGATGGCGGATTAACGAATTACAGAAAAAATATTCCAAGTGAGACACGCAATTATTTGATTGACGAATGAGCTTAATGCCATATGCTTACCGCGTCTCGGATGACGTTCTCTAGGAACACCTTCAGCACAGCACGAGTCTCCTCATAGATCAGCCCGGAGATGCGCTTCACACCGCCACGGCGCGCCAATCGACGGATGGCCGGCTTGGTGATGCCTTGGATGTTGTCCCGTAAAACCTGAAAAACGAAATTGAACAGAATTTTGGCAAATTTAATGGAATCCCACTTTGCGATGGCGCTTGGCGCCTCCCTTTCCGAGTCCTTTTCCACCTTTTCCTCGACCGGACATTGTTTGTTAGCTGACAGTAAGAGCGAAGAATGCAGAGAGACGATGGAAGAAAGCTTTACAGCACTGGAAGTGACTGTGACTGGAAGGGGAAGATTAATGGGTATTTATTGTCGCTGGAATCGGTGCGAGTGAGTGTGGGCAGTGCGAGCGCGCGGAGATTAATCATTTGCGCGCTGTTTTTGCATTTAAACTGGGCTTGGCTTCACTTTTGCGCGCGCGCGCGCGTGTTCGTCCTCTTCTCTATTTGGTTAGACAGAGAGAAGTGGGGAGTGGGGGAGAGAGAGGGTAGAGTGGCAGTGGGCGTGTCATCCTAATTCTCCATATAAAAGTGGAAGCAATCCCAGTCATTCCCCACTGTTCTCCAAAACAGTAAAGCGCACTCTCATCCAGCTCTCTCAACTCTCACAAGTCAACCAACGACCGAACAACGACAATGGCGCCTCCGAAACCGTCCGGCAAGGGAGCAAAGAAGGCAGTGAAGTCGGTGAAGAAGGCCCGCACCGGGGACAAGAAGCGGAGAAAGGCCCGCAAGGAGTCCTACTCTGTGAGTTTGCAAAGTTTTTTGTTAAAGCACGGATTATTTCATAGTTTCGGGTTAAATTTAGTTTCAGGTTAGAATATTTCCTCCTCCATCCAAAGATAAATTACGGGATTGATAATGGTG
>JAEHOM010000267.1:0-13753 GCA_016433075.1 Hoplolaimus columbus | reverse complement strand
TCCTCCCTCCGTATGGAAATGTGCCGCCGTTGTGCTTGTCCACCGTCCCCGGCCCCTAGCTTGGCACCACTCACTCATTCACTCAAAGTATCGACTTTTGGCGGCCAAATTTGGCCAAATGGCGTGTGCGCGGCGGCTTCTACTCCGCTTAATAAAAATAGGTTGACGTGAGGACTGATTGCTCACATCGCAGGCCTATTTTAGACACTTCCTCATGACAATGGGGAAAACGTGGAAGGTGGAACACCCAAATACCCACGGGAACTTGGGAACCAGATTTCATGAATTGAGAGTTGAGACAATGTTTTACGTAAATCGTAAACCTAAGGCAGTTTGGTTCAACTTATTCTTATACAATTAAAAAGGGAACGCCATACGCCGATTCCGATTGGCCAACACCTACAGGATTAACTCACTCACAGGCATAGCTGACATTTTTTGACTAATAAATTAGGTATCAGAGATAAGTTAGAGTGCGAATCTCATTAATGAAGATTTCGTGTTTTAATTTCTTTTCTTTTGTTGGCATATGTGCAAAGAATATTATATTTTTGAGATTCACACTTTATCTAGGGAGATGGGTACAGCTCGTCAAAGATCATGACTTTAAGTTCTGGCCATGTTCCAGAGCTGGGATGGGCATGCTCCCGGAGGTTGCCTCTCCGCGAGGTGACCTTTTTGAGTCCCTCCATTAATTAGTCTCGTTAAGTCTCCGGATGCGCACCACTTTCGACCGTTCCCCACGTGTCCCCCCACGTCCGTCTTAATTATGCCCGGCATGTCCTCGGGCTATGTGCGAGTGTGTGCCTTCAGGCCATATTGAGACACGCGCACCGCGCGCGAGGGGTGCCACTTCCAGAAGAGAAAAGGGTGCCAGAAAAACCCACAGAAAAGGAGCCTGAAGAGCAACACTCTCCCCTCCGACCGCCACTAATTGGACTGACCGAGTGCTTGCTTGTGCCGTTGACAACACTCACACAAGTGAGTGAGTGCGGTGGTGCCTTTGTGCTGTTTCTGGCCCACCGGATCAATTAGTGCGCTTACTAGCCCATCAGCAGTCGAGAGTCTCGACCGCCCTCCCTCACCACCGTTTTTTCCCATATAATGTGAGATTGTTGTTTTGAAGATGGCGGGGCCACCAAAAGTTGGGTGCTGGACCGTGCCTGTCCCTCTTTTTGTTGTTGTTGCCGATGAGAACACATCTTCGCCAACGACAAGCCTTTTTCCCATCTCACCCTCTGGGGACTTCGAATTCCAGATGAGTACTCGGCTTTGTTGGCTTTGACAGTTTGTGATTTTTGGACTTAAGCACACTTATGGGATAGGTGCCTTCGAGATATCTGTAAATGCAAAAATCCAAAAATCTCCCGCTCTTCCGCTTTGCGCGCATTAAGGCTAATCCTTCGGAAGGGTGCGACTTTGGACGGAGCCCTTATACTTAATTTAAGAGTAACAGCACAGAAATCACTTAAAAACATTGGATGAGCTCTGATTAGATGGTACATTCTAGATCTGATATGAAATCACGGGGTTGGATTTCCTAAATCCCAAGTGGAAAACAAGAATGGTTTCGATTTCGGTTTCAATCTCTGATCGAATATGATCTTATCGTTCATTGGATAGAAAAGCCTCGCTCTTTATCGATTTCCATCTTAATTTGCTGGAGTTTATAGCACACTAAGCCTTTGACAATCGGCTTTAAGGCTTACAATCGAAAATTTTTCAATTTTCGACTATTTATTGATTTGCCTTATGTTCCCGACAGGCAATCTCTCTAATGAGTTGTGTCCGGAGTCCGGTTCGATGGGATGGTCTAACCTAACCCTTGCCCTTTCTCTCTTGAACTTTTTTGTCACAACGGGTCTCCCCAGTCCAACCCTCTTTCCCCCACTCAACAAGCACGTCCTTCCCTTTTAATTGAATATATGTCGAGGAAAGGAAGTGTCCCCTCCCGCCAGCTGTCGCCGCCATAATGAATGCGGTTCGTGCCTAAGGCAAATGCGACTGCGCCCCGGGCGTCCATTTTGCATATATTTACTCTTTGCCTTACATTTATATGCAATACGCTATAGAGGGCGTTCAAATCTCATGGGATATGAACAAAACTTCCTTTTTACCTTTCATTCAGCGTTCGACGCCCTAAAACGCAAGGAGATCGGACAGGACAAAGATCAGAAAAAAAAAATTGTTTTTTTTTTTCAAGAAAATCATCCTGTTTGTCGATGATCCGATAAATTCTCAAAGCTCTTATTGGTTTAAAAAAATTTGAAAACCAACTCACGTCAGTTTATTCTGAATTTGCATATGTTCCGTGTGTTCAGCACATCTCATAGGATGCACCCCTCCTGCCTCCTCCCTCTTTTGCCGCTGTTTTGGCCATAGTGCTGCATGCAGCGTCACAAGGCGCCTTTTGATGTGTGGCCAAAGTCAAGAAAAAAGGTTCTGCTGGCACGGAAATGTGCAAAAGCTCCTCTTCTGCTGATGGGTGTCTTCCTGACAGAGATGGCGAAACCCACTTAGGGCGTTGGATAATTCAAAGTCATACGCCACCAAAATAGGACATCTTAAGGTCGAGGCGGATGCAACTAAAAACGGCATCCTGTTTATTATAGGAAAGATTTGTTTCAAAAAAGACCAAAAGAAGATTTTGAAGTCTTTGGCCGCATTCAAAGCGGCGGCAAAATGGTGTCTGTCTGCTTTTAAAACATTCGGTCAGTCAATCCATTTATTCCCATTTTTATGACTATTTTTGGAAAGGGGATAGAAGGGTAATCGTGTGTGTTACTGCAGAAATATGTAAATTTTCTCGAAAAGGAAAATTTTGCAAATTTTTTTGTTAAACTTAATATTTTAAGGGATTTTCGGATTTTTGCGCACTGATGCCTGCTGCCATTGACAACACCTCCCAACTGACTCTGTTGCCAGTCACGGATTATGGTACCAGCATCGACTACGGTAGCGAAATTGATGCTGCCGAAGAGGAGGACTGTCTTCGGGATGAGTGTCGTCATTATTTCGTGGTCGACATTGACCGGGCCGTGCCACTGGTCAGTGCCGGGAGCAAATCGGGTCCGGGTCTGGATCTCTCTCTTCAGGAATACGCCTTACCACTGTACGGGTTCTTGATGCCTGTTCTTGTGCTGATCACCACGGCCATTAATGTAAGTATATGGAAATAGGGGTAGGGGGATCCGGGAATTTCAGAAACTTTTTACTTTACTTGTTAGTCTCTTGACCAAAAATGTTAAATTTAAATTTCCGAGTTTAAATTTTCCCCATAAATTTACAGTCTTTCATTGTTGTTGTGCTTTCCCGACGCCATCTTCGGACGCCAACTAATTTTGTATTGTTGTCAATGGCAATCGCCGACCTGTTGACGGGTAATATTCATATATTGCTGGGATAATTGAGATAGACAATCCAAATTTCAGGACTCAGCTCCATCCCCTGGTTTTTGTTCTACTACACGTTGCGCGGCTTCGAGCTTGACCAGAGTGGCCAGGGGTTGTTCCATTGGTTTTCAAAATGTTCCAATTTTCCCGCAAATTCTTTCAGAATGCCCGCTTTCTGGTGCCGACTGTACCCGCTGTTCTCCCAAGTTAGCTTATTCATTATTTAACTTGTTATTTATTCGGTATTTATATCAAGATCATTCCTACCGTGTGGCACACCAGCGCCATTTGGCTGACCGTGTTTCTGGCTGTTCAGCGCTACGTGTATGTGTGCGTGCCTTCCCAAGTGCATCGTTTCTGCACGCCACGGCGCACGCGACGCGCAGTGACCGCCATTGTGTTGGTAAGTAATGTACTGTATAAATCGACCCTCATAATTAAAGCTCAAATCTAAAACAGGGGGTTTGCTCTTATAAAAACTAATTATTGATCAATGATCACCAAATTTTTAACAAAAAAAAATATAAAAAATAGACCTTGGTTTCAACCGATCATATGACACATCAATGCTACAGTGGTGAATAAGGATTTTGACATTGACATGACCCTCTTTGTTACAATACAGTTTTGAGCGAGCTGACTCGTGCCGGCAAAAGAGATTTGAGCTCATTGGAACATGAAAAGTGACAAGACGCCATCATTTCACTATCTTTTCGTAATTCTACGGATGGGACCAAATGTCATAACTTATGACTCATAAGTAGATCATAGGATTTAAATTGAATAAAGTTCCGATTCTACCTGTGAAAATGAGAAAATTAATACAGAATGCTAAATGAATGGCTAATTGAGAAAAACAGAGAGAAGCAGTTTTCCCTATATGCCTAACCTATATTTTCTACGCATCTTTCTTTTCGCTTCAAATTATTTGGTTATTGTTTACTTTAAGGGCCCCCTTTTTAGATAAAAAAATCAATGTCTGATTTTTTTACCTAGAAACATTTTTCGGGCGGTGGAGCATCCAAATCTGACGTCAGAATTGACGTCAGAATTTTTCGAATTTACGGACAGCACCATCGAAAACCCCCAAATACCAAGAAATTCGCATTTTTAAATCTGGCCTTTTTGACGTGACCTGACCTCACGTGATACTCGCATTAAACGTGAAGATACGTCAATTCTGACGTCAGATTTGAATTCTCCACCCCCGAAATCCCCTAATTAATGTTTCTAGGCAAAAATCAGACATCGATTTTTTTGTCCAAAAAGGGGCGCTTAAAGTAAACAATAACCATTTATTTTTTGGTTTTCTTATGAAGGCACTTCAAAAATCAAAACTCGAAGCTCGAAGTGTTACAAGGTGACATGCGAATATTTTTTCTATACTTGTACCAAACGCATATAACAAGTCCAATTTTTGCAAATTTTGTTTATTTTCATCCATCAGGTCTTTCCTTTTTTTAGTGTTCCCTGCTGAGTTCATTGCCCGAGCTGCTCGGCAAGTACATGGAGCGCGTGCAGCTTGCGCCTTCTGGCAGAACCATGTGTCTGCTACGCTATTCCGCCTGGGTTCGTCGCGGATTGGGCGTCAATATGTTCTTCGCGCTGCACTACTGGTTCCGTGTGGCTCTTGTGCATGCATTGCCATCCGTTCTGTTGCTCATCTTCACTGTAAGACCACTTAAATGGGAAAAAAATGATTTTTTTTTGCCAATTCCCTTTACAGAAATTATCTACAATTTCAAAATATTTTCCTCGGCGGCGCCTATCGGCACCATCGGCCTCCAAAAAACTATTTTTTGGTCAATTTTTCTTCAAACTGTATAAGCTATTTCCATAAGTTGTCTCCAGCTTGAAATGGTGAGCCGAGCAAAAAAAAAATCGCAGCGCTGGAGGCGTGGCGAAAAATTTTCCCCTCATGTACCTCCCCCCCCCCGAATCTCAACTAATTTTTCCCCCAAAAATCTTTTTAGGGAAAACCTGAGGTTTGTATTTGTATCTAAACTGAAATGAACTCAATAAATTATAATTTATGCTATTTTATTTTTGATTATCGATTTATTCCGATTCTGGAACTCATCAGATCATCCTGATCCGGACCATCCGACGCGCGGAGCAACGACGCCGGAGTTGGGTGTTCGGCGACACGATGCCGAATCCAGTCACGCCGGAGACAGGTCGTAATGGCCACCAGTCGGAACAATCCGGTCCGGAAGCCGTTCCTGGAACGGCCGGAGCTGCCGCAGGCGGTGGTCGGTCCCTGTACGCGACCAACAAAATGCTGGCCGCCATCTGCACAGTGTTCCTGCTGCTTGAGGTTAAAGTGACAAATTTGGAAGTTTTTTGGCCTTTAAATGTTGCGTTTCCTTTGACAAACACTACCCCATCACAGTCACCTTTTCAATTGGGCAACAATTTAGTCAAAGTTACCAGCCTAAAAAGGTCATTACCCCCAAGAGCCAAAAGTGTCCAAAGCAATTTTGCCAAAGAAAAAAGACCAAAGACCGGAAGTGTCCAAGCTAATTTAAGGCCGGACATGATGGCAACATTGGGATTAGCTTTTGAACACTTATGTTAGGAATTATCAAATGGGCCATTTTTGCCACCTCTATTATGAAAAAAGGCTTTATGCAAAATGCTTTAATTATGGTTTCGATAACTTAGATATTAGTGTTTTGAAGGTATTTATTTTGTCTGTATTTCCCTCCGCTTTGGTGCCAAAACGTCGGAAGTTTTTCACCAAAACTCTAATAAGCCCCTGGACCCCCTCTTGGCCTCCTGGCCTTACTTTTTTGTTTATAATGCGAAAGGGAAGTTCACTTTTTGCCACTTTTGTGTTTTGTTTGTCTTAGTCGGCTCCCGCCTCCCGGGGGTATGCTAATCCGATTTCAGGAAGGGGCCGGGCAGGGAGGAGACGCCGGCGGAAAAGGGCTGGGTGGAGGCGGACGGGTCACCTCCGTCGGTTCGTTCTTTGCCGCAGGCAAAATTGGCGAAAATCCATTTGTGCCATCCCCAGTCAGGGTTTAAACGATTTTCGAATTGAATTTTCTGCTAGTACCATGGGGAATCGATCGATATGTTACAGAATTTCTCTTATATATAAAGAAATGGTCCTAAAATCTGTTTCCAAGCTGTTTCTCCTAGAGATATGTATCTGTCTAATTCACGTTCTATCTTCTCATCATTGAGTAAGTCATCTTTGGCAGCATGCCTATCAATTCTACGAACGATTCTTCGCAAAAGGGAAAGTCGACCGCATTTTCGAAAAAATTCTAAAAACTACCCAAGATCCAGACAAGTCCGCTGGAATATTAATTTAGGCATTTTAAGCTACTGGTAGCTTGCTTGTGTTTAAGTCGTTATCCGAAATTTTTTAATGATAGTTTAAAACTCGTGGAGAATAATCATCGGCCGGAGAATTGAATCCGCCTTTGACAATACACCAAACTTGCTTGATTTTCATTCCTTTGTTCAGTCAGCAGATGTTTTTATTTTCTAACAATAAAACCCAATTCACATAGTTCGCATCAAAAATCCAATAAATTCCACGGGCTTCTTTACTAACATCCAATCAATCGGCAACCTAAAGCAGAGGAAGAAGACTGCCATTATTGGATTTTATCAGAATGTTAAAGTTTCCAGCTTATTTGAGAAAAATACTCCTTTGAAATCAAAATTTTTATTTCATAAATGGTACTAATTTTTGAGTTTTCTTTATAATGTTAAACCAATATTTAATCCAAAAAAATGTAAATACAAAAAAAAAAGAAAAGGGGGCGTAGAAAGTGCCACTGAAAAGTTCGCGCTACCTTACTTCAATAAAATCTTTACTATTCATTCAAATATACAATTTTTTCTTCCAAATTTTCCCAGTTCATATTGCAACAAGTAGAGGAATAACCTTAGTGTTACCGGAATTTGACGGGGGACTTCTAATTTATTCTCCTCGAATACCTCCGTCTTGCTGATGTTATTTCAGGAAATTGCCAAGAATTTTTAAAGTTCCCGACTGGATGGGTCCCTTTCCCTCACTTTTTCGTCTTATTAAAAGTCATTCGGTCGAAAAGGTGCCGAGGATGCCGCGGTGCTTGTCTTCTCTCTATGATGCCCGAGGGGCTACCGCAATTATTAGCGCCTCGTCACCCTTGGACGGGCCAATTGATTTTCGGCTAGTCACTGGGTGATGGGTACGTCCCGAAATATGCAAAATGCCCTCAGGGATGGCCTGAGGCCAGACTCTTCGCGAGGTCCGACCTCCCCGGCAACAGATGATGGTCTCGGTCCATCGTCGTCCATTCCGGATTCCCAAAAATTTTTTGTTCCCACGAGTGGTTCTCGGGGAGATGCGCCACTCTCGACACTCCAAATTCCGGAGAAAGTCCCGCGATGTTTGCACACATTCCCACCGCACCCGAAGCCCATGGGCTCTGATTCGCCACATTTTCAATTTTCTTTCTTTTCAAAAGAAAGAAATAGAACAACTGCGATCTTTGGACTCCGAAGAAAATTGCTTTTTTTGCTGCACCCACCCCAACCCCATCGAAAGCGCTATGCACTAATAAAATGGTCAAAAGCTCAAAGCCAGAAAAAATAGAGTTCAGAGAGAGAGCTTCCCTCTGCAGACTCACATTAATCCAGAATAATCCGAAAAAGAAGTTATTAAAAGCTTCAAAAAAATATTGAATATTTTCCTTTTCATCCTCAGGATCTAAAATGTTTGTTTTCAGATGCTTCCCTTTACTAGTAAAATTTTTGAATCCAGCTAGTCACGAATTCCTGGCACCATGAAAACCATAATCGGTATGCGAGTGCGAACAATTTTATCCCATATTCAAAAAAAACGGCGATCGGACACATGTGTTACAGCACACAGCAGTAAAAAAGCGATCCAAAGGTATCGATGACTCCACCCACTGATCCGTCGTCTACTTACTGACTGAATGATCATTGAACAGATCCTCCCGTTCATTCTCATCAGCTCATTCTCTCTCTCAGCTCTCACTCATCAGCTGTCGTCAGTTTGTGGCTTTGTGGCCAAAAATAAGTGCCCGCGGCAAAGTGTTCGGTCTCGGGCTTCCTTCTTGGGCCGACATGCTATCATCACTCACCATCTTTTCAACCTTCAATTTCGCCTTCCAAAAAATGGTCGGTTGCTTGGACGGGAGGCATCCAGATGGGCAAAGTGGGCTGGCTATTTATGTGCGTTTTTCCGGCCACACTGCTCGAGACCCACAAAATTGGGCCCTCGGGCTCCGGAAGCTCCATGTGCACCCAAAACCCGCCATTACATTGTGCACGCTTTTGAGGTGACACTGATGATATGTTGTGGCCATTTTTCTGGCTTCGTATTGTGTTCAGTTCCTGACTTCTATTCCGCACAAAATTGTGACTGCCCTTCCAATCTTCTTTGTTGGCATTGGAATTCCGATTTTTTTGGACAAAAATCGGAAAAAAACGGAAATTTTTGTAAACGTAGCACTGTCATATTTGAATGATTTTTTTATGTTTTTTAAAAGAAATACCAAATAAAAATTTTTGATTTGCCGATCCGACCATTTTTGGTCCCGGATTTACATGCCATGACCTGCACAGATGCAACAAATTGTTCATTCAATGGCCAACTGATGTCTGTTTATCTCCTGCCATTTTGTTCATATGGCCCAGTTTTTCAGTCTCAGTTTTCCATTTCAGTCTTTTTCTGCCAAATTTGGCACTATTTTTGCCTCCGTTCATGGAACACATATTTGTCATTCTTCGGCATTTATGTGTGTTGGCCTTGGCTGTCACGCTGTTGTGCATGGATAAAAAATGGCCATAATCAATCCACAAATCGCCCCCTATCCCTGCGCCTATATGCATTTCCGATGTGTCAAATGCGCAAACAAATTTGGCACTTTGTTGACTGACTGGCGCCATCCTGAAAAATAACATTTTATCGGCGAATACGGAAGATGAATGGGATGGCCCATGTCGCCGCATGTTTAATAGATGATATGTGCATGTCCTTTCCCTCATCAGCCCCTCAGGACATCAGTGAAATGGCCTGGGGCACACGTTCTCCCTCATGCTCCTGCGCCGAGCATGGATATGGCCAAATATGGGCATCCCATGAAGCGGAATATGTTCCCCGGCACGGATTTTCATCATTGCTCCCGGAGGGGATGGGATGGGTGGAGGATGTTGCCCGGGGCACAACATGTGACCGCCGCGGGGCAAGGACATCCGGTGTCCGAATGAATTAGTACAAGCGGGTTATGCTCAGCAGCAGTATGCTCACATCAGTTGCATGCACCAGTGCGCACTGGGCCAGTGCGCCAAAAAACTAATTTTGATAAATCACTCATTGTCCATGGTATTATAACCTTTCATAGCCGTCCTAAATCTCCCTGATGAGTTTAACAATAGGAAATTGATTTTTTTTTCTCTTTTCAGCTTCCCGCCGCTTTCATCTTCACGCTACACTTGTTGTTGGCCACGGGCCTCGTGCCAACCACGCCGGGTGCCTACAGGGTGTTGAACGTGACGTTGATCATCAGGTAAGCAGCAAGTCTGTCTCTATCTGCTTTTGTGTTTTCAATTTTAAAAATTCTAATTATTGTCTTCTCTGACAGCCTTGTTTTTGTATCTGTTTCTCCCTCGGGAAATTTATGCAGTTGTTGTCCATTTGGCCAATTTCAGGAATAAGTTGTCCTCCGATTCCCGGGGGCACAATGGTAGCAACACAGCCACTGTCTGTTTTACTTATTATTTTTACTTTTATTGGCCAATCCGACCAGTGAGCTGTGGAAGCTGATGCTCTCGAGGGTCTTTTTTTCTGGAAAAGGGCTTATCGTCCTCCACACACATCTGACAATGCCTTAACAGGCATTCAGCTTGCAAAAGTACATCATTCTGCGTGGCGTATGAGTTGTGTGTGTATGTGTTTCCTGCGGATCATCGGTTCGAGAGTTCGAGTCCCACTGTCCGCCGCTCTTTTTTACGTCACTTCCCGAAATGGGGATTTGTGCACTTATAAACAAAAAGAGGAGAAACATCGCTCTTCCGGGACCACTTGAGAGGCCTCCCGTCGCCCAACACACCCACCACTTTTGGCAAGGCAGGGGAAGAACATACTTCAAACACACATCACATCGCACAGCCTCAACCAACCGATGGATTGAGTGGACGGACCTACCAAAAAAAAAACCAAAATTTCTGGAAATTTATCAAAATTCAGCCAAATTTCCAATTCTTCCGTTTTTTTCAGGAATCTGCTGATCGTGCTGACATCGCCGCTCCAGTTCGGAATCTACTGCTCCATGAGCGAGCAGTTTCGGTTGACAGTGCGCCAATTGTTCTCCTCCCGGCTGCTGTTCGTCGCTCAAGCACAGCCCAGCACATTCCACGGTGGAAAACGGTTGGGCATTTGTTTTACGATAGTACATCTATTTAAACGAAACAAAGAAACAACACGAATTTTTTTTTTTTGTTAAGACACTAAAATCGATATATGTTCTAGAAAAGATACCATTAAAATTTTCTTGTAAATATTCTAACTATTTTAAAGAAGCTGGGAAAAAATTGCGGAAATTTTCTCCGACAATAGACAATATACGCTGAAAAACTTTTACGACGATGATAAACATCAAATGCCTTTAAGGATGTTGTTTGTCTTCAGGTACTCATTGATCTTGGTGGACGTCGATCTGATCAGGCGTCAGCAACAGACATTCAATCGCAAACGCAACTTATCTCTGCAACAACATCGGTTGCATCTCGCGCGACAGAACTCGCGCAATTCGCGACGACGAGCTTCCGAGCAACAGCAGCCAAAGCAGAACGCTCCGGCCGTTTCTGCGCGCACCGCTGCTGTTGCCTGGCTCGGACGACATCGAAAGTGAGCTTAAATTGGTTGAACTCGCATCCTAAGTCCTAAGGTATCATCAGACCACTTGCTTGCATAAGTGAGCAGGGAGAGGGGTCAGCTTGGATTTTCGCGGTCTCCCACTAATTTTTCGCTTTATATTTTATTTTTACTGATAAATTTTTTGATTTTTGATCTGTACCCTTTCCAGAAGTTCAAAAATTTTGTTTTATTTCATTTTTAAACGAGAATTTGTCGGCTTGCGCGCGTGGGGGGCGTGGGTCAAACACGTCCCTTGCCCTGGTTCCCTGGTTTGCTTACGAAGTCCAAATGCTCCAATACAATACTTGAAATGCACACGTGACGCCTTATTAGAGAGATCTTAGGTTCATGTGTAAAGTGTGACCCTCTTATTTCCCTTGGGGCATAAACCTTATATGGCCATGATGAGCATTTAAAGTGACGCAAACAGCTCAGTGGAATCGAACTTAACCCCGTGCAATGTCCAATGAAACTTTTATTGACAGACAACCCAATGCTAATCCAATTGGTGCCGTGCCAGATCGCTCGGAAGACCTTGACTTCTCCCCCCCCCCTCCGTCCTTCGGATAAGTGAATTAAGTGTCCCGTCTTTTGGTGTCGTTTTGGGCTTCTTCCGCCTCCCATCCTCCCACCAGCAGATGATGGCCCCCTCTTCCTGGTTCTTCCCACAGTTCTCGTATGTTTTTGCCAAAATGGGCCCAACATTCTCCCCGAGGCGTTCCTCGTCCCGGTGAGCTTGCCCTAAGGGCATTTCCCCCTCGGGTCGAGGTGTGCATTCCGCACTTTCGTGCGCCTTTCTCATGTTGCCCAAATATTCGACAACAACCGCTGGGGAAAGAGGAGGGACACCATTTGGACATTCCAAAACGTTGTCCTTCTACCGGGACCATGATGGATGGCCTCACATGAGCAGGAAATCGTTCCCAAAAATTTGACTTCAATGAGGCCTTGGCGATCATAATCAGAAATATGCACTTTTAGCCAACTTCCGCTGTTTTCCACAGTTTTAGAAGTTAACACCCACAGCGACCGACATCTGGCGACATATGTTTCTAAAAAGTCTTGGACTATGGAAACGGCTTTTCCAATTCCATGAAATCTCAGCCTTCAAAACATTTTTTTAACTTCAAGGAGAGACCAAATTGCGTTTAATCGCGCGAATATGAAAATTGAGTTTTTTCCAAACACAACCGCCTACCCATTTCTCGGTTTTTATAATTCGATTCTGCACTGCTGCCCACGCCTCTCCACTGTCCTTTGGGGCTGGTTTATTATTCTGACATTGAGTGTGACTTTCGGGAGCAGAATGAGTTCATTGGTTATTTCTGCATCCCAACAATCCCCCTCGGGCGCAAACTGAGTGAGTTGCCCTGAGAACTGAGGGCGATATTCTAAAAAAGTGCAAATGCACTCTTCCCGATTTTAACATAGGCACCTTCAGAATATAAATCGTTGATATAGATTTTAGATTTTATTATCGTACCTAATTTTTACTTTATTCAAATCCATGGAAATGTTTAATACAAAAACAAAGAACAAGCTTTTGAATATTCTAACTGATTGTGAGCTCGAGATTCGTATCTTCTCGGCGCAATTTTTAGAAATCTATAAAATAAGTGAATGATATAGGGAGTCAAAATCTGTTGAAAATCGACAACATGTACATATTCCATTGCGCATATTCCATTCCTTCCTCCGTACATATATTCCATTCGCATCTCATGTTCTGACAATGAGTTCTGTTAAACTTTTTCAGTCGCTCTTCCGTGCCGTTCGTCCAGTGCCCCCGCTCAGCAGCTCACCAGACCACCGCCAGCTCAACTGCACGTTCTAACGGCACCGCCACCACACCGCACCTGGTGTGAGTAAGCCGAGAGGTGCTGAGTGCCCGCCCGCCTGCTTCCGTTCCGTCCCGTTCCGAGTGCCTCGCGCTGGGCCGAAATTGGGCCAGGCCATTGCCGCAGGGGAAATTGAGAAGTCGGCGCTTGGAACGGAAGAGCTCTTTCTCCGCCGCTTAATTTCCTCGTCGGCCCTGGGGGCGCACAATTAATTGCGCCAGGCGGCACCCCGCAACCCGACCGCCCGGGGAAGCGGAGAACGACATTAATTTCATTCGGCACCATTCACCCACCGACCCATTCACTCATCGTCCGCTCTCTCCAAATTCATCATCACTCACTGACTATTCTTTGAACCTCCGAAAACAGCTGCACACAACTCGTCTCCGAAAGCATTCCACGAAGTCACACATCTCCAGAAGAGCTGAACTGCACTGCTTGCGAAAAGCGCAACTACTGCTTGCCTAACTTCATTTGCATAATCGCGTCGGTACGCGACGACGACGTCAAAGACGCCACAAACAATAGCATCCCGGGCACCAAATGCATCACAAACTTGCGCATCGCTTGGCTGAATAATCCGACAACGAATGAGTTCACCAGCAACGGGTACATCCGCGCGAGACAACAACAACCAC
>JAEHOM010000266.1:0-13772 GCA_016433075.1 Hoplolaimus columbus | reverse complement strand
ACGTACACCGTGTACCCCCCCCCCTAAATCCGTCCCTGGGCGCCGTGTGAAAATTTTGGGTATTTTTTGCTATTTTTTATAAGAAAATCGGCCAAATTTTATCGATTTCCAAATAAAATTTTTTAATTTTTCTCGCCCCGCCCCTTAAAATTTTTTCTGTCCATGGGGGGAGGGGGAGACTAGAGCCCCACTAAAACCGTCTATGATAGAAACTATAAAATAATTTATTACCTTCGGCTGTAAACTGTGCGTAATGGTAGTGCAATGAATGTAAAGACGAGCCTTCACCAACGATGTTATCAGTGAGGAATTGTTGAGTTTGAATTCCATTTCCGAATAAAGCATTCGTACTTCCGGCGACATTCAACAGTGCTTTTCCGTTTGTACAAGCTCCAACAGCAAAATCGGAAGAACAGTGTGTTGTTTGTTGTTGCAAATGTCCGAAATTTTGATGTTGGCCTAATCGAGCTAATGTTCCGCTGCAAGTTTCCACAGTTCCGCCGTTAAAATGTTCGTGTGCTGTCCAAAATGCTGCATTCCGCGCATCACCCCCAACCATCGTATCGTTGGCCACACTACCGTCCCTGATCTTGATGAAATCCTTTGACCCATTTGTCCTTTCATGCTCATTCCGATGCCAGCAGCGATACCAAAAAAGGACAAGACCAAGCAAAAGAAGACACCATAAGACAATTCCACATGCCAATACACTCCAAGGCTGCCGATACCAAGTGTAATCGGACTTCTCATAAAGCTTGTTGTGTTGCCGAAACGTTTCTTCAGCTATAATTGTTTATGTTATTGCATGATCAACCTTTTAATATTTCCCGTGGAAAATTTAATTACTGAAAATATGTTTTCAGCATATTTTTTAGGTGGATAATAAATGAAGAATACAAAATTGTTAGAGGTTAGACCCAAAAAGTATGAGTGCACAAAATTGTTAGAGGTTAGACCCAAAAAGTATGAGTGCAAAGAATCTAAAAAAGAGGGTTAATGTTTCGCCGGCGTTTTAAAACTAATATTTAAATAGTCGGAGAACAACTTGAAAACACGTGGGTATGCTTAAAATACCTAAATTAATATCTGCATTAGTTCGGCCTGACGTATCAGTTTCAGTTTTACAAAAAATCGAACTCCCGGTGAACCGTTGGTTTTTTCATTGCCAACGAAACGACTTTTATAGACTTCTAAAATCCAACGCCTGAACCATATAGTAGGGGTGGGGGGCAGGGGTACCAATGGCGTCGAACAAAAAAAAGAATGTTTTTTTTTGGTCAAGAAAGCCAATTTTAGGCCTTTTTTAGCTTGATAAAATCGACTTTTTCAGGTTATGAAGAATTCTAGAGGCGAGGGCAAAAGACTCCCCGGTAAGAATTTTTGGCGATTTTATACTGTATTAGAAAGAGAATTAACCGATTTTTTGAAATTTTTAAATTTTCTCCCTCGATTATATTACGAATATGGCATGAAGTTATACTTACTCATTACAACGGGCTCCCCATTGTAGAAGAGACCAACCCCAGCGTTAGTCCGTGCAGCAACTCTGATCGCATAACTAGCATGTGGAATTAGGCGATAAAGGGTGACACTAGTTGCCCTTTCATTGGTGCTGATGTTGCGATCTTCGACCGCAGAATGGTTGCTAATAAGTATACCATAAAATAAATTTTAAAATTGAAAATTGTCATAATTTGACGCACACACAAAGTATATAAGCATATGCGTACCTTTTAATGTTGATCGTAAAACCCTTAAGAATCCCATTCATTGCTTCTGCCGGTGGAGGACGCCAGGAAACTCTAAGCGATGTGATATTTAACATCCTTAGTCGAACATCAGATGGAGGTAAACTTGGTGCTTAAAAAATGTGTTTCAAGTTTCTAGCTTAAAAAAATTATATACGCGCTTCGGCCGTAGTACCATCAAGTGAATTTGATGGCATTCCTTGAATCTGTTGGTGGTATGGTATAACAAAAAACTCGTAATTGCTAAAGGGTTTCAGTCCATTGATAATCTGAGAAATTAAAAAAATAGAATATATTAAAGTAGTTACGACCATTACCACGTGGTCTGTTTCAGAATTCGTTACATTAAACCAATTATGATCCTGTGCAATAGGTGGTCCACGCCATTTGATGTAATAGCCTTGGACCAATGGCTCCTAAATTCGTTAAATTTCTATGTGACAGATCACAGAATTCTCGAATTCTCACAATTTTCTGTCTCTTCCAGCTAAGCAATATTGCAGATGCATTCAATGCTCTAACCTCCAACAGTTTGATTAATTGTTCAGAAGCCAGTTTCTGACGTGCTGTTTCCAGATCAAGAAGCCGGTTTAATTTCTGTCTCCGCTCGGCGTCATCTAATCCCTCAGTTGCTTTTTTAGTCGTAGTGATTTCGCTCATCAATGAAGGCAATCCAATGCCTTTAGAATTCTCAGCACGAACAATGAAAATATATGAATGTGCGGATTGAAGGTTGTTGACTTTGAACTTCGTTTTTGATACATTTTCCAATATGTTTCGCCAAGACTATATAACTTTTCCAAATTAGAAATTTGTTGTTTTTTTACCTCGCCAAGCTCCGGACTCCAATACTGAAGCAAGTAACCAATGATGGGCGAAGCCCCTTGCCTCTCAGGAGCTGTCCATTCCAATTCAATGCTATTTTCGGTTACTTCCAACACCTTTGGCTGTCCAGGTGACGATGGAAGAGCAGCGGCATCTGGCATCCGATGGAAAATGGTGTTATGATTTGTATGTTCCTCTGCGACTAATGAAGCTGTCCAGCTCGCCTCACCATCCTCATTCTTTGCCCTGCATGTATAGACACCAGAGTCTCGCTTTCTAAAAAAAAGTAATTTATATATTTGCCAATTCCTTTCTTATCAACCTTAAATCTGTTATTTGTAGCGTGCCAACAGGTAGCTGTCTATATCTTCCTTTGTTCTCTGTTGTATTGAAATCCAAGTTGTATCCATTCTTGATCCAAGTTATTTCCACAGGAACACGCCCAGTTGCTTGACACGGCAAAATAGCCATATCATTATACATAAGCGTTTGATTCTGATGTCCGTATTGAATGATTGGTGGTGGATATGAGTTATTAACTAAAAAATTTATTTAAAGACAACTCAATTTTTTATAAAAAAAATTACTTCCATAAGCACAATTATTTGGATGCTGAGAGCATGAAAGTGTTAGTGTAGTGGCCAAATTCAATATTTGACCGAAAACCATCAAAAATGGAAATTATTTAAGAAAATAAATATCATGGCTTACTCATCTATGATAAAAATTTTTTTTGTGAATTATTAATGCCAATGGTAATAACGACAAAGAAAGATAAATTAGCAAAAAAATTTAAATAATGAGTTAGATTAACAAAGACAATAGTTTTTAAATATAAAGATATGTTATGAGAAGTAGTAAGGACTTGGATCCAGAGGCATGTTTGTTTCAGTGGTGCAAAAAATATAATTTGGATTTTTTGTAAAATTTTAAACCTTAAGAATGTGCGAAATGGCATCACCCTATAGGTAGTTCTGTGCGCTGAACAAAAATCCGGCTAAAATTTTCAAGATTTCACAAGCTAGGTTTGATTTCATTAGGTATACATTTCCTTCATATTTTTAAGTATTATTGCTTAAGTGCTTAAGCCTGATAGCAAATCGTGGTATCTGATAGGCTTAAAATGTTTAATAAATCAAATGGAAAAAGAGAAAAGAGACCATAAACTAGAAAAAGAGACCAAAACTAGAAAAGAGACCATAAACTAGAAAAAGAGACCAAAACTAACTTTTGAAGGTTAAACCGTAATTTTTAAACGTTTATGGTTAAACCGTAATTTTTAAACGTTTATAAGTATTTTAAGAAGCTAGCAATTAACTGGCAATGCGAAAGTGGTGTTAGTCTGGCAAAAAATAAAACAATGGTAAATTATTATTATTGTAAGAAATGTAAAATGAATAGATAGATACAATTTGATTCCTTTGTCCCACGTTTTTGTACCATTTTTATTTAATTGAAAGACACATTGAGGTGTAATTTGTTTACTGTTTTCGTCTAACTTATTATGTATAAGTGGAGTTGAGGGGGTAAAATTACTCTACAGACTCAACAGTGGGAATTTATTCTTTTCTTTCTCCGGTGGTATACACTTGCGATAATCCGCGCACGCATCTACTATCCGCCCATCCTTTAATGGTCAGTGGTCATAGGCCTTGACCATCTCCTGTCGCTTCGCTCTTTCATCTATTTGCATGGTTTCTCTCCCTTTTTGACGCATCAACATCCACTGGGGCGACCATAATACAGGAGGATTAACAAAGAAAGGAAGAATCATCCGACGCCGAACGCACATCCGTTTTCCATCCCTTCTTACACCACCAATTCACGGTTTCTGTCCGATTTGATTGATGTATGTAATGGCTTGAGGATGGGGATTTGGGAATGCAGTTGGAAAAAAAGGCAGAACTGGTAATCAGCTGGGCAAGATCAAGATTCATGATTCAGTCATAATATTTGACATGAAATAATACAACAAAAAGCTTGAAAGAATCGAAAATTATAGTTCAATTTCTTTTTCTTGTCTTTTAAACGCTTTTGTCATCGTAAACGTGTGCAAAATCAATATTTACTTTACATTTTAAATGCAAATGCAAGGAATATGGAGTAATCAAAAATCTTTTGTAAATATTATAATATATGATTCGAATTCTCGACAAGTACAGGATTACAATTTCATATACGGACTTTTGTGATTTATTTTTGTACTATATGCTTTAGAAAAAAGGCACAATAGAAAATGTTCAAATGACCGACCACCGACCAGCAAATTGCCCTGTCGTCTACGACGAATAATGGATAATGAAACAATTGTGGGAGTGGTAATGAATGGAATTTCTCAAATTTCAACAAGCAGTGCGTCGTATATTAAAAGGACAAAAGAAACAAAAGAAAAAAGGGCATTTGACAAAATTATTATGGGGATTTGACCCCCCCCCTCCCCACCCACCACGCCGCAACCGAGTTTTTGCAAGTGAGGTGACTACGCACTTCGCAACGCGGGTGCGAAAATTTATCAGTAAAAAATGCAATAAAAAACGAAATTTTTGTCCCAGCATGTAGGGTGGGGGTCGCAAGCCACCTTCCGACAGCTCCCCTTTGTTATGGAAGCAGAATGATAGCGCCATATGTACTTAATAATGACCCCTACATTTCTACAATAAAAAAAGTGAACCGACCATCACTGATGACTCCGAGCGAGGCTTTAGCTAGAGTTGAGCCGGCAGAGTTAACAGCCGCACAAATATAATTTCCTTGGTCCAATTGACTGACATTGTCAATTATCAAACGTCCATCCTTTGTAACTTGAACTCTACCATCAGATGAAATAAGTCCAGAGAAGTAAGTAAAAAGCTAAATAACCGAATATTGATTATAGTGCATTTTACCCACCCCCATCGAAATTGCCCAAATGTGGTGCCCAATCGCTTCCTCTCGTTGAGCTGATCATCTTTAGTTCAAACTTTTTGCGCGCAACCCAAGAAAAAAAAGTTGCAGCCTCATGAAAAGTTAAAAATCAATAGGGAACAGGGGATATTATTAAGGGAATAGGGGTTTCGAAAATGCAACCACTGCTTCCTTTCCCTTTAAAACCCCAATTTCCCTTTTTTAGCAGCCCCTGTTCCCTTTCAACCTCTGTTCCCTTTTATTTTAAACCCCCGTTCCCCTTTTTGACAATCCCTATTCCCTTCTGATTTTTAAGTTTTCGTGAGGCTGTAACTTTTTTTTTCTTGTTGCGCGCAAAAAGTTTGAACTAGAAATGATCAGTTTGACGAGAGGAAGCGATTGGACCTCATTTAGGCGATTTCGAGGGGTAGGTAAAAATGCACTAACACCCCGAATATTATATATCAGGGTTTCCTGAAGTATAGTTTTTTAACTCATTTTTCCCGTGAAAATTGCAACTTTTTAAACCAAACAAGCGATAGCTTCCCGCCCCCTTAAAATGGTGAAATTTCCTGTGGATATAGCAAATTAAAATGCGATAAAATAGCGCCAAGGGCTGAGCACGGGTCGGCCCGACACCGGGCCGGCCCGCCGAGGAATTTTACCAAGGGCCAGCCCGGCGCCCGGGCCGGCCCGTCGAGGAGTTACACCGGGCCGGGCCCAAAGCAAGAAGGCCCGGGCTGGGCCAGGCACGGAATTTTTAGGCCCGTGCTCATCAGCCCTGTTAGCGCCCCCATAAACAATGGTGAAATTTTCCGTGAAAATAGCAATTTAGACCAAAAAATGCGAGAGCTTCCCGCCCAAGTGAATTACTATCTTTCTTGCCCAGAATTCTACCAAAATGCTCATAGCTTTTCAAGAAATTGCTGAAATCCGTCATGGATAACCAGAAATATTAATATTTGAACACATTTTCCAATTTTATGCGAAGAATAAACAATTATTAAGAAGTATGCGGTTTTTGGTAAAAATGTGGTTTGAGCCAGATGTGGTTTTTTCTTATGGTCTATTGTGGTTTTTCGAAAACTTTCATCTGAAAACCTGATATATAGAATTTCGGTCCATCGCACGAATATATAACTTTTGAAAAAAGCGCTGGAAGTGAATGTGCAGTGGCTGCGTTGTGAAAAAATGGATGAGAGTGAAAAACAAAATTTTATTAATTTCATTAGAAAAATAATTCAAGTATGTTCATTTTCAATCCCATACCTGTGCAATCAATCAATTTTTTAGTGAAAAAGGAGTCAGATTATGACGCATGCGTCAGATTATGAAGCATCATGAATGAAATGGAGAAAGCGACCAACTTTTATGGACAGCTGCACAGCTGTGAGATATACATGCACAAGAGGGGGGAGTCGGCTGGCGAAATACACCCTATATGTTTCATTTTTTATTGCATTTTTACTGATAAATTTTTCGCTTTTTGCGTAGTCCTCCAAGCTTAACTCGTTTTTTATTGCATTTTTATTGATAACTTTTTTTTGGTTGCGGCGTGTTGGGGGGGGGAATAATCTTTTAGTTTTTTTGGATGGGATTAGGAAGGAGGAGCGCGTTAGGAAAAGTTCTCAGAGGTTTTTTTTGGAATTATAGGACTGATTCTATTAAGGAAATAGCGAAATAGACCCATTTTCTCCTGTTTTTGTTTCTTTGTTTGTTGTGTTTCTCCCTCGCATTCCCCACCCTTTTCTCTTTTGCGTTTCGGATGCGGAGGCACGAGGCATAGGTTCCCAAGGTAATCTGTCAGCTCGATGCTCGAATTTTGCGCGGGGGTCCTGAGGGGTCAAAATTTGATCAATTTCCTTATCAGAAAATTTTTAATTTACCTAATTGTAAAAGAGTATTTTTTGATAAAAAAAAAATGGCCCAAATTTATTGTGAGGAATGTTGTCAGGCTCAGAATGTGGTGCTTATGCTCGTACAATAACCATTTTTTGACATATCTTTATCTTTGGGCTAAAAATGCATTTTTTTGCCTGAAAAATGCAGTTTTTGGTCTAAAAAATATCAATTTTTGCACAAATTTTCGCCGCGCCTTCGGCGAAAAATTTTCGGCGAAAATTCGCGAAAATTTTGGGCCTCAACCATGCCCCCCAAACTAAAATCCTAGATCCGTCCCTGGGAGGAGGTCAGACTCCCACCCCTTGTGCGTGTGTGCTGCTGTGCTGTGAGAGGGCTAGAGCCTAGAGCTACAACCTACAATTGGGGATCCCCATTTTTATTCATGTCAAGCACGCATTCAAAAAATTTTTGGATCATTCAATTGTCCAATCAAGCAAAAGTTTTGAAAATCTTGCATATTATTTCAGTTTGTTTGCAAGCCTGTTCTTAACAAGTTTATTATATAAAATTTTCATTTACGTATACGTCGATTTGTGTTTTTGTTTGTGTTATTTTGTCATATGCTCACTTTTTAGTCGAGAAGGCGTTTGAGTCTGTGCATTCACAAAATAAATTTTATAAAAATTTTGGCTTAAATGTTTTCGAAAAATCGCATTTTATTAAGTTGTTGATTGATTTTCCGATTTTACGAAAGAGTTCATAAAGATTCATCAGAAATTTATGAATGTGAAGATGTGTCGACCCACTTGCACATTTAACCCAAATATGACTCGGATTGGGATAAGTAGGGATCGCGTTGTGCATATAATCAAAAAGTAGGTAAAAAATTTGTAATGATTAGATTTTTTATTTTTTTTTTGTGAAGCTTAAATGATACTATTTGCAAATATTACCTGGTCTCCTTCCTTACTCCAAAATATTCCTGGTGCCGGATGACCAATTGCCTCACATTCAAAAACTGCAGTTCTGTCCTGAGTTATTCTTAAATTTTTGGGCAACTTCGTAAAAGCAGGCGGAACATTAACTATCAATTGAGCACTAGACTCAATTATGCCGACAGCATTCTTTGCAAAACAGACATATTCGCCAGCGTCATCAGAATGAACCCTAATTGGTAATGAATAAAATTTTAAAATTTTCTATACACAAAAGAATTATACCTCTCAATACGAAGACCTCCTCTATCTCTGGCTACATATGCTCTCCCTATTGGCATTTGTCCGTTCCGTTTTTTCCATGAAATACTAGGCATCGGCTAAAAGTAAATTTAAAAGAACGGGATGTAAATTTCAACTAATGTTTCTAATACCTCGCCAAGTACACGACATTCAAAAAGTACAGATGAATTCACCTCTGCTATAACATTTTTAGGTTCAATCTAAATATAAAGCATTCATAACTAATACAAACAAATAATAGATTTATTTTTAAGGAATTCCTTTCATTCCCCAATTTTCAGATTTCATTAATAAGTCAGATACTCGTGTTGCGACCTGTCACTTACCAGAAATTTCGGCTTCTCAAATACAGAGAGACGTGCTGGTTTTGAAATACGCTCACCAACCTAATAATAAAGATTGATATCAATTTATCAAAAGAGAAAAAACGAACCAAATTGGTTGCAACACACTGATAAAACCCAGCATCTGCGCGCTGCGCCTTAATTATTATTTTTTGTATTAAAATAATATAATAATCTTACATTTTCAATGATGATACTGCCATCTGGACTTTGATGGTATTTTCCTTCTTCATGGATGACTAGCTCTTTATCATCTTTCCTCCATGTTACCAAAGGCTCCGGGAATCCTTTTGGAGGCGAGCATTCAAGAGTTACACGATTACCGATTAAGGTCTTAAAAACAATTATTTGACTCTTAAACCTGTAATTCTAAAATAAAGAAACCTGCACTGCATGTGGATTTATCCTAAAATCGTCATGAAGCATTGCTACTCTCACATTTGCTTCTTGAGATCGTACTTCACCATATTGATTTTTTGCAATGCAATAGTAGACGCCAGCATCCGAATCAGTGCCGCCTAATACTTCATTGTATTTCTTTTCATTTTAAGGTCGATTAATACCATTGTTAACTTTTAAAAGGAATAAAGATCCATTTGGAAGAAGCAAGCGATGACCATTGCCCACTCTTACAGGTTCTGAATCCTTGTACCATGTTATTTCAACATTTTCACCAACAGATCCACATCTAAAAAAATTCATAAAGATACTTTCCGATCAGGAGACCATTTCTCAGATTTTGGTAAAAATAATATATAATGACTGAATCACTAAATTTGTCTTTGCTCCAAATTCCGTTGAAGGGAAATAAAATTCAGGACAGATAAAGATCAAGAAACAGAAACTATCCGGCGCTATTCCGAAATATATAAATTTTTCCATTTTTTTTTAACTTTTCAAACATCTGTTTTTTTCAATTCTTGAATAACTTTTCTTAATTGAGTTTAGGATTAGGTGTTTGGGGGCGAGGAAACCGAATTTGGCATTTTAAATTTTTTTCGCGAAAATTTTGTCACTTTCGGATTACCCTCAAAAACCTGCATGTTGGTCGGATTCGTTGCATTTCGTGTGTTTTAGGCATTTTTTGGTCAGTTGTAACAAAAATTGCACTTTCTAAACACACCAAATTTCATATTTCAGCAACAACAAATTGCATAGAAAGCTGGATCAAGCATTGCTACAAAAATGAATAATATGTGTATTAGTAAAAAATGCAAAAAAATTTTTTTTGAAAATTTGGAAGCTGAAGATTTGGAAGTATGAAAAATTTTGGAAGTGGAAAAATGACCTATTTCGGTATAGTGTTAATCGTCTTATTGTATCTAGTGGTGGAAATGGAGTGCGATTAATATCCAAATATGTATCTCAATTTAAGAAAATGTATTTAGAAGTTTTTTTGAGAGTGAGAAACCCAACCTGTCGTCAAAAAGGCTCTAGCCCATCGTTTGATGCGAGTTTCAGTGTGTTAAGTCGCATCAAAAAATTCAATTTTCTAAAATGATATCAAACGGCTAAATGTATGAAAACGATCAAAATAGTATGATCTCAGGTTATTTTTAGTCATTTGGCATCGTTTGATATCATTTTAGAAAAATTGTATTTTTGACATGACTTGACATCACGTGAAAGTCACGTCAAATATGGTGCTAAACAAATTCGGTTTCCTCGCCATCAAAAACCTCAATACGTTTTCGGAATAAAAAATGGATGTATCAAATTCACTTTTTCACGTAAAATTTCGCGAAATTCATGTGGCTTGCGTTGGATCGAAAAAACAATTTCAAATTCGTGATCAGCGACTCAAATTACAATATTTATGTCATTTCCAATAATATCGAAGTGCGTCCTCTAACCGGAAAGTATCTTCATACAAATCACCTCATATCAATTATTTATTTACTTGATATTATTTTCATGTTTTTTTACCTTATGGTCAAAAGCCATTTTTTGGACAAAAAATAGGTGAAGAGACGTTTCTAAAAAAACAGCCAATATCGAATGATTTTTCCCTCATTGGCATTTCTAAAAAGTGCCAAAATGGGCGATTCAAAAAAAGTGTCAAAAATTTATTTGGGTGAGTTGAGAAGTTTTAACAATTAATTGGATAATTTTTGAAAATATTTAAATCATTAATGGCCCATAGCCAGATGGTATTTGCACGTTCCCTCCCCCCGAAATGGAAAATATTCGTTGAGGATAGGCAAAATTTGGCCAATTTCCTTAACAGAAAATCTAAAATTCCAAATTTTCCACTGCGGCACCTCTATTGGTCTGCCAATCAGCAGATGTGGAGTTGGCGATAGAGAATTTAAAGCGAAAGTTATTGAATGAATTCATTCCTGAAATTCGTATTCATGCATGAAATTCATTACCATGATTGAATAAATGGACATGTATTACATGCATCATGCATGATACATTCCTTCCAATTTTTTCTCTCGAATTTTCAATCATTTCAACTCCACATGTGTCTGGCAGACCATATCGGTACTGCCTGCTCAAAAAAATTACAAGAAAAGAATTTACAAGAAAGCGAGACCTCTTTGTCTTTGTCATTTTAGAACAAAACGGGTAAAGTTATAGAAAATATGCATTTTTTTAATTTTTCAAATTAATTTAAAATTGTTAACCATAATTTTAGAACAGCCCGTTTGGCACTTATTAGCGTTTATTTAGAATCGCCTTTTTGCATTTTTTTCGGTAATACTAAGGATTTATTTATCCCCACATCCCACGAGGTCACATCACGTCAAAAAGTTCAAATTAAAAAAAATGCGAATTTTTGGCATACCCCCTAAATATCTGGTACCCCAAAATATCTAAACAGTCAAAAAAAGCCTCAAAATATCTAGATATTTTTTTGGGGTGGCGCGTACGTGCCCTAAAAAGCACGTACGTGTCAAAACGCGTACGTGGGCGGCTACTCCAGGAAACAGCACATGATAATTTACTAAAAAAAGCGCGTATGCGGTCAAATTAAAAAGTTAGATATTTTTGTCTAAATATTTTGGGGTGTTCCCTACATTACACATAACCTATTATTCTTACAAGAAAAGGTTTTTACATGACGGTGGAATTTAGGGTCCGGTCTTTGGGAAAATTGTAGGTCATAAGGCTTATCGCATGAATCTGAAACCGTGTTTGCTATGCGGGCCAACGAGCCGAGATTATGACCAAATTTTGCACTTTTTGCCAAATTTCGTAACTCTGATCTTGGTGTCATTTTGTAGGAAATTTTATGGGTTACAATTTTGGTAGAGTATTGAAATATTTTTTCAAAAGTTTTTTTATGGATTTTTCTGAAATTCCGAATTTTGGCCAAACTTGATGAGGCAAAATTCTATGAAGAAAGCATCAAATAGATCGGCCGTGAATACAAAAGTTGTTCAGAATCCGATGTAGTATTTTTGTGAATTTTTTCAAATTTTCCAAAACTCTGAATTTTCCATTGATTTTGCATGCCATAGATCTAGAGGCCTGGAAAACACAGCGAAAATTAAATGACACAAAGATCGTATTTTTATGACTTTCCTTTAAAGAGTTATGCATTTTGGCAAAAAGCGCAAAAATTTGGCCATATCTCGGCTCGTTGGCCGGCATAGCAAAAACGGTTTCAGATTCACGCGATAAGCCAATATGACCTACAACCTTTCCCAGTACCGAACCCTAAATTCCACCGTCATAAAAACCTTCCCTTGTTAGAAAATATTATTAATTAAGAAACGTATTCATATATTTCGGTGCCTTTAAATTAAAAAAAAACCTTAATTCCTAAAAGGAACAAAACAGATTCGAAATCCGATGATTTGACGGCGCTGTGAAGCAAATTCTCTCCGTTACCGTTGACTTGGACAGCTGAGTGCGGTAATCGTTTACAAATCGCTTCCGCAACTTTGTTGTACTTGTTGCGAATTGCCAATGCCAAAGGCGTATGGCCGTATCGGTCCCGCACACACAGACTGGACGGGTCGGGATGCGAAAGTAGCAGTTCCAGTGTTTGCTGGTCCTGTTCAAGAACAGCAACATGAGCCGCCGTCCGACCATGCGCATCTTGGGCATCGACGCGACAGTTCAAATTTGAGATCAGTGCTTTGGACACTTCGTCCAAACCCCACTGAACCGCAGAATGGAGAGGCGTCTGCTTGCTTTGCGCATAAAGCTCTGCATCCGATGTATTTGAAGAATGAACTCCTGCATGTATGTTTGGTTCTCGTGAAAAATGCAACTTTTTTGATCAAAAAAGTCACAGCTTCCGCCCATCAAAATTAGTTTTGAAAAACAGAGGAATGGTATTTATAAAAATGGTGAAATTTTCCGTGGAAATTGCAACTTTAAACCAAAAAGCGATAGCTTCCCGCCGATAAGAAAATACTTAAAGTTTCTTTTCCGTAGTTTCTTGTCCGTCAAGATGCCGGACTGGGTGCCTGTTGATATTGATAGATCATATAACACTTTATATTTTATTCATGCCATGATAAAAAAAATTTACGGAACACATCATATCAAGGCATCACATCCTTGACTTGAAATAGATCCCTGGTCAACAACCTTTGTATCAAAACGTCAGCCAAAAGGAGAAAATGGTATGAGGACTTTTATGCACTTTTGAATGTACAGGCATTTTGTTACCTGGCATCATAGCCAGGCATTTTGATCCAGCATCCCACTGCCAGGCATTTTGATGCGTAGGCATTTGTGGACTCACTTTTTGGAAAAGCCAAATTATAAAGAAATCACTAATTATTTCCGGGCGCTGAAACTTTCTCAAATCGATTTTTAGCAAATATTTTGGAACTAGGGATTCAAATATTTTAAAGTTGCAATGTATTTTAATTTTCATATATTTATAAAAAAAATTATTTTTATTTTTTGAAATTTGGCCAACTCTGGAC
>JAEHOM010000265.1:0-13776 GCA_016433075.1 Hoplolaimus columbus | reverse complement strand
GAGTCAAAAAAATTTCCCATCAATACGGATTTTTCGCCCATTTTCGCTTGTTTTAAAACTCCTTAAAAACCAAGGTGAATCCGAAAAATGATTGCATATTCGTGCTCAGCTCGACCCATAGTGCTTGTCTTTTCAGATCAACCATGGTTGATTTGATTGGTCCGAAATGGTTTTTCAGCCATGCCCGTGTAAATTAAAACTGACTTTTTGCTGACAAAATCGCCTATAACTTTTTTTAAAAAGGTATAGAAACGAAAAGAAGACGGTATTTAAAAGAGGAAACCCAGGGCTACACAATGGTACCATATATGCTTAAGTTCCTTCAAAAAAACTTTGAAATAATTTGCCAAAACCAAAACGTAACTTAATTGTGATACGACCTGGTAGCTCCCAGGCGGCTTATTAGGGAAGTTTGCCGCGTTTGTTTTGGAACTATCAATATCAAAGAATTTGTGTTAAGTTAGTTTCTATACGGAGTTTTTTTTAGTCAATTGAAGTTAGCATGCGCTCGCAGTGAATCAATTGAACCCATCCGAAGCCTTTTTCAACCCATCTTGTCTGAACCAGTCCGACCCATTGATCCCACCGCATGG
Organism: Hoplolaimus columbus; assembly: GCA_016433075.1. Lineage (NCBI taxonomy): Eukaryota > Metazoa > Nematoda > Chromadorea > Rhabditida > Hoplolaimidae > Hoplolaimus > Hoplolaimus columbus. The sequence goes on along the minus strand of JAEHOM010000265.1, from coordinate 13,183 downwards.
GTTCAACATACGAATGCAGCCAGAGGTTTAGACGATCAAGTTGCTCTCCAAGGTTGGATTATTTTTTCAACAGTTGGGGAGTTAGTGCTAGTGCTTCACGTCCTCCTACAGTGGTGGCCAAAAGTATGGAATCACCTGACGGCATTTTTGAAAAAGGCGAATATCTCATTGGGTTTAACCGATAGCGGGGTACTTCCTTTTTTGTTTATGTACATTGAAGTGTGCTCTATACAACTGCACAAAAAGATTTGTGATTCATTGTGTTTTTGAAAAAATTTTATTTGCATGAGTACTGCAACATCAGTTTTTACTGTATCAAAAGTATGGAAGCACTTTAAAAAAGTGGCAAAAATTCGATAACAATCAAAAGAGAAAAATCTGAAAAAATTCATACAAACATATCACCCGATGTTGATCAAAAAATGCAAAGGAACCATACTGTCTCGATGCTTCGGTCGTGGAGATCTGCACACCCATAAAATCAACAGGAAACGGGGGTGCCAGAGGCAAAAAATTTATAGTGCCTTGAAGCAACATACTAAGAATTTTTTCACCATCCCTATTTTGTAGCCTACATTATGCCCTACAAAAACGCTGTTGATCGCTTGTCGATCTGGTGCTTCTCCACAGAATGCCGGAGCACACAACGGGTTTCGAAAACCCATGTAAAAAGTACCATAGCACCAAAAATTTAGTTAATTACCAAATTCAGATTTCTTATAATCTTCGTGGAATGATATAAATGGAATATTATAGCTATGATATTGTTCTTCCATTACTTGGGCATTCAGGTCCAACTTCTCTATTTCGGCTAAAAAATGCCCTAGACACATTTTGCATGTCTCAAACCTCACATTGGGCCATGAGTGCTTTAAGGTCTTGTGTGCTCCGGAATTCTGTGGAGAAACACCAGATCGACCAGCGATCTTCAGCGTATTTGTAGGGCATAATGTAGGCTACAAAATAGGGATGGTGAAAAAATTCTTAGTATGTTGCTTCAAGACACTATAAATTTTTTGCCTCTGGCACCCCCGTTTCCTGTTGATTTTATGGGTGTGCACTGGATTTTTGGTTGAATAAATTGATTGATTGAAGCATCGAGACAGTATGGTTCCTTTGCATTTTTTGATCAACATCGGATGATATGTTTATATGAATTTTTTCAGATTTTTCTCTTTTGATTGTTATCGAATTTTTGTCACTTTTTTAAAGTGCTTCCATACTTTTGATACAGTAAAAACTGATGTTGCAGTACTCATGCAAATAAATTTTTTTTTCAAAAACACAATGAATCACAAATCTTTTTGTGCAGTTGTATAGAGCACACTTCAATGTACGTAAACAAAAAAGGATGTACCCCGCTATCGGTTAAACCTAATGAGATATTCGCCTTTTTCGAAAATACCGTCAGGTGCTTCCATACTTTTGGGCACCACTGTATTTACTGGGCGATATGCAAGTAGGGCCAATTTTATCACAAACTCTTAAGGGTATCAAGCCAGTTGAGATCGCAGCTGGTTATGAATTTTCTCTTCGCAAAATAGAAGAATTGCTGCCATCCCTTGTTGTGGCCAAGGCGGATGATTTGTACGATGTTGAGAAGGTTCAGGATTATCTAAAATCATCAACAATTTCCAAACATGCGGACCATTACGAGCTGATTTCCAGTCTTGTAGCCAAGGCTTGCGGTACTTTATTCATTGTTTATTTTTGTCTAATGTGTATTTTTAGTCCAAACTGTTCCCAAGAATAATTTTTTCAATTTTAACGTTGACAACATTCGAGTTTGCAAGATACTCGGTGCCGGTGTTGGGGCTTCTTATGTGACAAACGGAATGTTATTTCGCAGAGGAGCCGAAGGGGAGGTTAAGCACGCTTCGAATGCAAGGGTAGTTGTATTTGCTTGTCCATTTGATCTGACACAAACCGAAACAAAGGTTTGTAAATATTGAAATTATCTAAATTAGAATAATAAAAATATATTCAGGGCACGATTTTGATGAATAAGGCTGAAGAACTGCTACAGTTTAGCAAAACTGAAGAGTCGGAAGTGGAATCGCAGGTCAAGGAACTCGCGGATGCAGGAGTCAATGTTGTAGTTGCTGCAGGAAAATTTGGGGATCTTTATGTGCATTTCTTGAACAAGTACAAGATAATGGGAGTGAGGTAATCAAGCAAAAAGCTTAAAGAAGAAAAAAAAACTTTTCTCCTTTTGTAGGTTGACCTCCAAGTTTGATTTGCGGCGACTTTGTCGTACTCTTGGTGCGCAGGCTCAAGCACGCATATGTGCTCCACCAGCCGAAGCAATTGGTCATTGCGATGAAGTGTTTCTAAAGGAAATTGGCGACACTCAGGTTCTTTTGTGCTTCATCAACGTCTTCCCTTGTTTAGTATGATTGAGTACTTGCAGGTGGTGATATTTGACAAGAAAACTGAAAGTGGCAAGGTCGCAACAATTGTGGTCAGAGGTTCCTCCCAATCACTTTTGGATGACATTGAGAGAGCGATTGATGATGCTGTCAACACGTACAAGGCATTAACACGCGATAACAGGGTAACACTTTTATCTTATGAGTTAAAATAAATTGCAACAGTAACTGGATTTTGCATTGCTTAATCCTTTCGCATAATTGACACGTTTGGTCCAGTAATGGGAAAAGTCGCGTTTTTCTCCCATTTGTCGAATTCGATTTTTACCTGCGCTGTCTAGCCTTTCGTACGACTGCCGGATCGCGGATCGGACCTTGTCTGCCGACCCACCCCCTTGCGCCCCTACCTATGTTAGTCCATATTATTTCCACGTTTCCACCTAAAAATCCGTTTTTTCATCCAAAATTAAAAAGGTTAATTTTATAAAATCTTAAAAATTTAAATATTCTCAATTTTCAAAAACTTACTAAAGTGATTTTTTTTCTTCCTAAATTTTATATTTAAATCTGGAAATATAAGTCTAATTTCTCAAAAAGGTGCAGAATATTTTCACCCTTTCGTGGAGGACGCTGTTCCCATGGCGGTCTAAAAGCGCGACGGCCTATTAAGAATACTCTATTTCTGGGAAATTTTAGGAAGCTTTTTGTAGTTATGTAACATTTGCGGAAAGTCTTCCCAGATGCTTTTCAAAAATTTTTGATGACCCAAGTTTTGAAAATTTCAAGTTACAATTTTTCGAAGCTATTTATTTTAAAATTTTCTACTTTCTTGACAATCGATTGAGGTTAATTGCAAGACTATAGGGAATTTTTGAAATTTTTTTAGCAATATTAATTTTTTTTTACACTTAATAGAAGATAAAACCACTAAATATAGAAGTTTTAAACAAAAAATAAAATTTAATTTTGAAAATTTTTGAAAAATTGATATTACATGGATTTCGAACTCTTTTATATTGCTCTTTTTAAGCCTCTTTTTATATTACCCATCTCGAGTTTTGAGCTAGAGGATGGATAGATGAAAATAATGTTTAAAAAATTTGAAAAGGCAAATATAAATTTTTTCTAAGCTACTACCCGGAGCTGGCGCAACAGAAATAGAACTGGCTCGTCAAATTGAAGAGATTGGTGAGAAACAATCTGGTCTTCAACAGTATGCAATCAAGAAATATGCATCAGCTTTGGACATACTACCTAAACAATTGGCAGAGAATGCAGGATTGAAGGTTTTTTATCCAAAAAAATTTATCAGACAAGACCTTTTAGCCAGTCGATACGCTTACTGATTTGCACGCTAATCATCAACGAGGTTCCGTCAATCAAGGCATCGATGTTCTTAGCGGAAAATTAACCAACGCCCAAGAGGCCGGAATCTTCGATCTCTTCTCCGGAAAGCTGCTTGCACTAAAATTAGCTACGAATGCAGCAATTTCCATCCTCAAAATTGACCAGGTAGTTATGGGTTCAAAATAAAAATGGCTTATTGGATGTCTCCTTTTAAATTAAGATTATTATGGCAAAACCGGTTGGAGGACCGAAGCCGAAGGGCCCGAAGGCGCAGGATGAGGATGATGACGAGGCAGGAATGGCCTAACTGTTTGATTTATCAGTGTTATTTGACTTGACGCATTGCTTTACTTAAATCCTGTTGTTGCCCATCCTTGTTGTATCCCTTATGAAATTTGACAATAATAAATTTTTTTCATTTAAAGAAATTTTTCTGTTTTATAAGTAACTGCGTACCATATACCATATGCTGATTTTCATGTTGTATGATTTAATTGGATAATTTACCTGGCTGTTTGTAAATTATAAGAATTGTGATGGTTCTTAAGTTATATATACCTTACTTGGTTAATTTAGGTGTATGTTTTGATTTTTTCCCAGAAAATATACGAACTACGAAGACGTCAGATGTGCACCACGACGAAAAATTGTAATTTTTTAAAACGTCTTTTTCGATTTGTCGTCGAAAATGGCGTTTAATTGTTCGAAGTATGATGTCACGTCATTTTCTATCTGTTTGAATGCTCTGATGGTCTTTGCCCCTCTACACTTGATGTCTGCTGCGAAGATTTATGGCCATTTCAGCAGAGAACCGCTTGGATGGAAGGAGAAGGGGTAGGTGGCGGAAGTGCACCAGATGGGTGGTGAACGAGGTACCCAGGCGAGGGGCAGGCAACAGGAGGTGGTGACCACTCCCAGCGACACTCACTTCTGCCGCCATCGACACTCATCACCTCTGCACTTGAGCTTTCTGCCATCCATCCATCTTTCATCGTCATCTTTGCACTCACTCACAATCAAATGCCTTTCATCGGCGTTTCAGTGAAATCCATTAGGAGGTATGAAGTGTCATTGACTTCATATTTTTATGTTCCCTCGATGACACACTTAAGTTTTTTTTTTCTTTCATGCAATTTGTGTTTTTGCACAAAAAATTGGTCCCATCATATAAGTATTATCGTCATCAAAATAACGCTGTACTCACACAACCAACTGAATTGATGCGAACATTTCCGATGGACCAATTAAAAGTTTTGTGCGCGCATCGCGTCCAAATTTGGCGGTGTGTGGGAATTGTGAGTTCGCCCGAACGAGCATGGTATATTGATGGAAACTGGCAGAGTCAACCTCTTCAGGCATTGTATTTAATTCAAACACTAAAGCAGATCGCACACTTCCATTTCATGCGAAAAGGGTGTCAATGCCTGAACTTTACCTAAAAAATCCTTCCCAAAGACCTTTCGTTGGGTAGCTGCTGTGTGTCCCATTCATCACTCACCTTCGGGGGTCTCTCTCTATTCTTACCATTCTCGCTTGTATCCAAAAGGTTGACAAATAATAATTACTCGTCGGGGGGAAGGGGTGAGTGGAGTCGAAGGACTCTCTTTCATTCATTCTATTCATTCACGCCTTTTTTGACCTCCCCCGTCGTCTCTCATCATCTATTCGGATCCACTCGAAGGGACAAAAGAGAAGGGAATCGTGGGTGGGGATGGGGAACTCTGGTGATGAGTGGGTGCTGCTGCTTCGCCCCGTCCAATTGACCTTCCGCGCTCCAATGCAAATTTAGCGGATCCCTTCATTCCTTCTGGGTCCCGACCTCTGTGAATTCATTTGCAGGGATGTGATGATAACTCTGTCTGGTACTCACTCATTCACATGTTGTAATTCGCTCTAACCGATTTATGACTTCCCTCAGTCAGGGATATGCATCAAATCGTTTTTCTCTCTGTTGATGCCATTTTACACATCTTTCTGACTTAATTGTTAGAAAAAATCATCAAGCGCTACTTTAGAAATCATTCTTGGAAAGAATCTCCTCCCGCCCCTCCCCCAAAAAATGGTCTTCTTCAAAAACGAAGAGACTTTTCTTGGAACTCTAAAACCAGATTTTCTTTCCTGTTAGCCTCAAAGTTCTAATAAGTAAGGCTTGTTAAACTAACAATTAGAGAATGAATCCATAATTCCAACGCTCCAAATTTTGTTTCCGGAGTTTAAAACACGCAGAAAAATGGAATTGACTGGATGTGCTTTGATGTATACCTCGGGCAAGTTGGCATCGGCGGAGTCCTTTCCCCTCGCATGCATAAACCATTGTTTCTCTCCTTTCATCCCCCTTTCCATCCTTCCACGCTAATAATGTTTGGGACTACTCGCTCTTCTTCTGTTCGCCCCTTCGGCACACTTTGTCCTTTGGGGCGCCCATCCTCCGCACTTGTCCTCCCCCTCCCCCATGTCTGTCTGGATAGAAAAAAAGCAAAACAAAAGCAACGAAGAGAGAGGGAGGCCTGATGAGGAAGGAGAATGGGTGAGAGGGCGTGGGTCTGATGTGTGGCTCTCTATCTCAGCACGCGGAATCATCATTTTCTTCTTTGCTGATGACTGATGAGTGGGTCTGGTTTCATTCATCTCCGGAAAGCGGCTTAGGCAAAAAGCCTGAAAAACTGTGAGGACAGAGTGTATTTGGGGCGAAGGGAAGGAGATGGGCCGAAAACTCTCGAGAGTCTCGGGACGGAACACATACCCTTGTAGCGGGTCGGTCCGTCCTATTCCATTCATCTTCCTTCTCATCCCCTTTCTCGCCCTTTGTCGCCGAAAACGAATTTGGGCAAAGAGGCGGCAACGAGGCATTACATATGGCGACGAAGAGGACAACAACAACGACGACGAGTTGTTTCCGGCCTATTCCCGCTCCCCCACTCGCCAAATTGCCTCCCGTGACCATTCTTCCATTAATCCCTAAGGGCAAAATCGAAAGCGACAATCCTCTTGCCCTTGACACGGAGGAACGCCTCGGGGGCTTCTCTATCTGGATTTGCAAACCACCTTTTGTGCATTTTGCCCTCGTCCATTCATGCAATTCCGGGTGCGATGAAATGGGCTGGGGATCTATTGCTTCTATTTTTGTGTGGAAAACTGCATTAGCAAGATTAGCAGGATGAGGTGGCGGGGAACTGCTGCTGCTGCTGATGGGCGGAGGAGATGAGAGGAGGAGGCGGAGAACGGAGGCCCATTGAGCGCAGTCCCTCCTCGTCCTCGCCCCCTTCCTCATCCGCCAAGGGTCGTCCATCCCATCCAGCAGAAGCAGTGTTCCCTGGGGGAATCCTTCCTTCCAAAAACACTGTGCCCAATCCACTTCCCTCACTCCCCCCCCCCCTCTCATCCGCCCTCAATTAGCTTCTTCCAATGCCCTTCCAATGTGGCGCAAGCCGCCGATGTCATGAATTATGCGCTTGAGAGAGGCTTTAAGAGAGGCGCGTCCACCATCGCTTGGCCATCATCAATTCACGTGGCCATAGGGGGACAAGCAAGCCCGCCCCCCGGGAATTACTCGCGTGGACATCGCCGAATTGGCGATGACAGCAAAAGGCCATTGCTAAACCTCGCAGCTGATGTGTGTGCCATTCCGTAGCGGCATGCGTTTTTTTGCGGTGAAAGTCCAATTTTGCAAAAACGGTGGGAATTGTTGGGTGGGTGGGTGCTGTTGCTTGGACTTGTAGTTTGCTTTCATTAACACCACCGCTACAACCTCTTGCGTGTTGGTCGGGAATGGTACAATGTTGGGTGAGGGTGTGAGGGGGAAGAGAATGCTAATGAGGTGACACCCCCGCATTGGGACCAGCCCGTACGAGCCCCCATTCTCAGCAGTGGTGGTTCATTGCTTTGCTGGTCACTTTAATAAATTCCCAGATGGCCTCAAGGCTCTCTCTGCCTGACTGCTGCTGGTCAGTGTGCTGCTGCTCTGTGCCGGAACACCACTTCCGCCATTAATGCAATTAGGGGTGTCCAGTGGGCCCTGAGGCAATGTCCAGCAGGCCAGGAACAGGACTTATTTACGCCCAATGCCCTTCCGCACTGACTGAGTGCGGGAGCGGGGGGTGGGCATTATCCATTGAGTCTGCGGCGCATCCTCCGCCGACAAGCCTCTCCCTCCCATTTTTGGCCTTTCCCACGCGTCCATCCATTCATTCATTCCATTACTGCGGATTCCAATTTCAGCCATGTTTGCCTTTGCTTTTTCTCCCCACCCACCACAGTCAGTCGTCACAGTCAGTTTCAGTGTCACCACTTTTTCAAGACATACTTTCGCCTCGGGCGGATAAGTGGCGTAAAATGCGCTTCCCAACCCGCCCACTCATCCAGAGACAAGTCCAGTTCAGAAACAGACCCATTTTGCCTTCTCTTTTATGGAACAACTCCTGCTGCTCCTATCTGCTGCTCTAGTGAGAGCTTTTACGACCTTTTGCTACCACTATTGCTCCCCCGGTTGCTGCTTACCCACATTTTTTCGGAAAAGCGATAATATCGCAAAGGGCCCCACACGCATGCACTCTTCCCCTCCGGCGAAGATCACTTACCGACGATTTGGGCGCGTCGCGCACCCCTGTGCGCCTCACTTCTCTTATTTGGGATGAGCAATGGGCAGCATCATGTTGGGATCCTTCTGCTGGAGTTGGGGTGCGGGTATTAATTCGTCCCCTCCTCCGACTTCATCAATCATCGTCTTCATCTTACATGTTCAATTAAGAGGTTTGTTGAGGAACACGGCGTAAATATGGAGCATGGTGATGATGCTAGGAGGAGCACACGGCGGAATAGAAACGGGTCCCACAAATGCCTGTTCGGCGACTTTTGGAGTACTGCTCGAACCATTCGCCGATTGCCTTCTGCTCGGAGCCTGTTCCCTGTGCCGCTGTTCCTTTCCGCTGTTCTTGCCGTTTCCGAACAACAACAGGACACAATTGTGCCGCGTCGAAATGAGATGCTGGTGCCGATCAACTCGACAAGTGCATTGATTTGTGAACCCGTATTCAACCAGGCCAGCACAGATGCGGAGCTGGAGGCTCGGTGGATGCGAGACGGTCGCGAAGTGGCCAGGGTTACCAGGTATGCCTTAAGCCTGCTGGGTTCCCTCTACAGTACACCTGCAATTCAGCCATTCCAACGCGGTATTGGGTGCTAAACGATCTGTGCAGGTGGTCAGCAGAGGTGATCAGCAGACTACGACAACGATGGACCCTATTCCGCGCATTGGCTTTTTGGTGATCACCAACACACGCCCGGGCGATGAAGGCGAATACTGGTGCGAGCGACTTCCGGATGGGCAGCCAGGCGAGCGGACACGACTTCGGGTGGCCTATCTGGTCAGTGATTGGTGCTGACTTAAAGGATTATAGTAATTTATCAATCTTTTTCTGATTTTCTCATAGAAAATGGTATTTAGCGACCCTTCGGCGATGGTCAGAAGCCCACAGTGATCAGCAGCAAAGAACCGCTGACAGTGGTATTGGAATGTCCGGAGACGGACGGAGTGCCTGCGCCCGTGATAAACTGGCTTTTCGTGAGTTCATTCATATTATGTGTTTCCCCCAAAAATGCCCAAATCCAAACGCTTTGTTAGAATGGCGACCGTGTGGACTTTGCCAGCCAAAACATGCAAATCTCACCCAACGGGACGCTGCTGATCCATCGCTTTTCCGCCAACCAAAGCGGCTACTTCGCCTGTGAGGCCGCCAACTTCGCCGGACGATCCGTGTCCGCCGAGTTGTTTCTGCCCAAGCAGCCTTGGCCAAAACAGTTCAGAGCGGGTTCCGCCTCCGCTTACCCGTCCACCTCTTCACTGCTCGTGGAATGCCTGAGCGCCTATGTGCGCAACGGTGTGCTGTGGTTTCTGATCGGATGTCTGACCACAAGGTGATAATAGAAGGCGACTATAGCAATTTGGGGTTATTGCAACTTACATTAATACCTGAAATACCAGAACTGATATTGGCATATGGGACCAGGAGATCAGTCTGGACCCTCCAATTCCCGATTGATATTTAAATTTCTCAAAGCCTTCACTCTCTGCCTGTTGTTCAGTTGTGTTGTGCTGGCCTACATTTTGGGTGCCTTGTTCCTGTATCGGCTGTACTCACTGCGTGCTGATCATCGGCATCGGTGGCGTCGGACATTGATCGCCGCGCCCGGCTTCCGCAAGGTGGTGGCCCCGATGGCGGATCGAGCGGCAGGACCACCGCCATACTTCGATTCGGGCGGCGCCAGCGAACTTTGATTGAACAAAGATCAACTCCAAAGATGTTTTAGCTCTATTCTGAATCTCAGCCTGCTCTGATCAGTCATCGCCACTCATTTTTGACATATATAACAACAAATAATCAATAAATCGATAGATTATCAGTTTGGACCGCGCAGACCCTTCAGTAGAGGTACCCGCTCTTCTGCTTCAAACCGCTGACATTGCATTCGGTAATTTTTGCAGCTCCACAGCATGGAGAGCAGGAGTCCGAGCAGTACGACCAGTACAATGGTAAGCACAGCTAAGGAGATTGAGTTGTCAATGTCGAAAGAATTCAAAAAATCAACCGGCGACGGAGGCGTAGAAGGAGCACCCGTCGGAAGGAGTCCCAAGACAGCGGGACATCCATTCAGCGGTTGTGGTCCGCGGGCGTAGTCTTCGGAAGCGACTGAAGGCACACGGCTCGGGACATTCCGGAATGTGCAGGGCAGACAGTGTCCCATTCAGATCTGAACGCCCTTTGAGCTGGAAAAACGCATTGAACCTGTGGCCATTGAACCACGCTCCGACCTCCACATAGTAATCGCCCTGACCGTTCTGGTGCAGTTCAACGGCAATAAAGCCCGCATAACCGAAGAAAGTGTCGTTGATCGTTGGGATGTTCAGATAGCGTCCCAGCGTCATGATGTTGGTGTCATGGGCCGAATAGAACACGGCTTTCTGCCGCGGGGTCCACCCGTTCACCACATCGTCCATGCGTCCAATTAGATGGTCGTAGTGCCAGCCTTAACATACAGTACCATATTAGAACATATTCGGATGATATACTGCACTGACCGCCCAGCTTGTCTAACGTCATGTCGATCACCTGTTGGTGCATTCTGGTCCGGTCTTGTCGAATTCGCGCGACAAATGCGTCGGAGGAGGCCCACGCCGGTAACGGAAGAAGGTCGGGAAGATTGGCCTGAACTTGGTCTGAACATCATTCACTCTGATCATGTTCAGGCTATGATCTACCCTTGTGACTATTGCGTCTGTAACTTTTTGTAAAATTTTCAAATCCGGAATGTCCAGTCCTGTTTTATGGCTCAGTTCCTTGACCAGGGGACCAAAGAAGGTCCAAACGCGCGCATATTCCGACGAACGTTCCATACGATCCGTTTCCGCGGGACAATCATCGAAAAGCCCAAAGGAAGCCTATATAAGATAATAAGATTTCTAGACGAATGAAGAAGCTGATGCTCACATGATCGATGATGCGGACGGTTTGCACGGGGATGGGTTGCCATAGCAGGTCCCGGTTCCAGATCTGATCCCCACGGGGAGGGAATAAGCCGGCCAGCAACAGTTGTGCACTTGCGCTGGTCCGATTGTCTTTGCCGCTTAGCGCATTGATCTTAAGAATTTTAAAAAAAATTTACTTTTCTGGTTAGTTTTAGTTTTTTCTATTCCCCAAGCAGTGCTTACTTCTCGCGACCTGTACTGCTCGCCCAGAAGCTCTCCGTAAAGGGTGCGCAAGTACTGTCCAAGCAAATACTCCTGTTGAAGTCCCTTCTGAACCGACCAAAGAAGTGTGATCAAAACCGCGTGATAAAGAAAAGGTCACAACAGGTCATCCTCACATTGGTCATTTCGCCAACTTCAAAATTCACTGGCGCAGGATGCTGTTCGGTAGGGAATGACAAATACACAGTTGGTGTGCGTTCGCCATGACGGAAGAACTTGAACGGGAAACAGTGTGTGGTACAGTATCTTCTGATGGAGGTGTACGGTAGAAGAACAGACCAGTTGGACATGTCGAAGAGTTGCATTGTTGGCGGAGGAATAGTAAAGCGAACCGAGGAGCAGGGCCAGACAGTGGAGGAAGGACGCCATCAATGAGTGAGTGGTCTGTTGATGAGGGGAGATGAGACTGACTGACTGACTGTTCTACAGACAAGCCTTGAAGGCACAGGGACCACCCTCTTTCCCCCGTTGGTCGGTCACCTTTGTACGAATGATTGAACGAATGGCTGTGGTTGGCTGGGTGGGTGTCCAGTGACTTTCTTATCTCTCCAAATGGCGGAGGATCGATTGGGCAGGGGGAGGGGGAGGGGGACCTCCTTCCCTGACATATGTTCGAATGTCGTCGTCGTCGGCTGCTTTCAGTTGTTTTGGTGTCAGATCGGCTCTGTGTGTGTTTTTTATCCCAATGCAAGCGATTCTATTGCCTCGGGCCATAAATTGTTGTGCGTCCTCCGTTTGTCTTCCGCACTCGCCCCGTCCGTTCCTCCACCATCGATCGGCTCCTCTCCTTCCCATTAATCCCCTTTCGGGCGCGTTCCCTCACTCATCCTTCCTTTCCTCCCTTTCCCTTCGCCTCCACTTCCCTCCCCCGCCGGTCTTCTTCCTCCAAGGTCAGTCTCAGTCGGACAGTGTCCCCTTCCCCCCCCCAACTTCTGCTGTTCTTCCGTTGCTTACCGGTGGGTGGATGAGTGCTGCTGGTGACCAACAACAGTCGTCCAACCCAATCCTCAGCATTACTCACCCATTCCGCCCGCCTGCGCCCTTTTGGGGGTGCTTTGTCGAAGGGACTGACTGACTGCCCATCTGTGGACGACGATGGTTGTGATGACACATCGATTGGGCAGTCAGTCAGTGACCGAAAAGTGATGATGAGCACGGACTATGTGCTTGTTGGGCTGCTCATCTCCTCCGCCATCACATCATCGCTTCCGTCCGGGAGCAGTCACACTTTCCCGTCCAGAAACAGTCACTTTTGGTGTTGAACAGGCCCAGCTCGAGCAGCACTCATTTTCGACTTCAGCGGATGTGTCCGTACCCTCCGACAATTTGCATAGGCAAACCAAAACGGGCTTGCCCCCAAGCCAACCCGACCGACCCTCTGGCAGCCAATTTGTGGTCCATTGTTAAGTGGAGGGGGAGGGAGGAAGAAGGCATTCATTAGGTTTTGGGCCACAACTTGGCCGTTGTTGTTGTGGTTGTCCATATATGTTCCTTCATCACATCGCTATTGGTCTCGTCTGGGGGGCACCCCTCCCGTCTGCCTCCCCCCCTCCTCCGTATTGTTCTCTGTTTATTCTGACAATATGCCTTACTGACTGGCTGACTGAGTCAGGAAGGGAATGGAAAGGGGTGCACTGTCGTACCAATTCCCGGCGGACCACCATCCATCCCCAACCGGACATTCAGTCAGTCAATCTTCTCCTCCTCTCCCCACCCACAGCTG
>JAEHOM010000264.1:0-13776 GCA_016433075.1 Hoplolaimus columbus | reverse complement strand
CAATCAGGATCCAGGACCCGCAAAACAGCGGGGAATGTTGAATCTGAATAAACCAAAGTTTGGTAATTTTTTAAACTTTTTTTGGTGGATTAAAAAAAATTGGAAGAAACGTGGTTACGTGGTAGATGGCGATAAAGTATGAATCTCAAATATACAATATTTTAGGAGCGTGAAAACTTATTATAACGAAATTTATTTTTTATGGTCTTTTCTCTTTATTCGTCTTCATCTCTTCAATGTAGCAAGAGAGAGAGAGAGAGAGAGAGAGAGAAGTGTACGCGCGTGTGTGCATGCGGCCTCCTAACAGGAAATTGAGAGAGATAAAATAGCAAGTGGACAAAGCTAGTGCTGTTCCGACAAATTTTTTTTCTGTCTTTTCGGATGCATACAGAAATCGAGAAGAAAAATTTCGCTTGGAGATAACTGTTAAGAATTTAAATTTGCTTTATCAGAATGCAAACTTGATTTTTGGAATGACAAAAGACGATGATTTTGAGTCTAAAATACAGTCAGAACAAAAAATTAACAAAGGATCAAAGAAAACAAAAAAGATTGGGCACTAATTGTAAGATGCCACGAAGTTACGCCCTATTAGAGATCGTGCCAACTCAAATGGCAAAAGAATAACAAAAGCTAAAAAAAGCTCACATTTTCATTTTTGTGTCTTTCAATTCCTTTGCGACAGCATCGGACCTTACCGGAGAGAAGGCATCTTCGGTTGATGGCGCAAGCACATATTGCTCATCTGACACATCACCGGAACGCATGATGCTCGGCATCAGATCGATGATCTAAAATAGAAAAAAATGAGTAGAAAATAGAAAATTTAACCTTGTTAGTTACGTAACATAAAGATAAATTCATAACAATCAAAAACCAAAAAAGCGGAAATCAGCATGGATTTTGCTTTTGTTCAGATTGCTTGCTTCTCTAATTTCTCACCTGAATGTAATCAATCAACCGCCTAATCAGCGATGGATGTCGTCTTAAACAAAAATATTATTATTCTTTATATTTGATTGGAATTGGAATATTTGGTGCGAAACCTGAATGCAAACAGCATCTCCGTGTAACCGATAGCTTTGCGCCTGAATAAGAATTACTAGTAAATAAAAAATATTTGACACCAAATACCCCAAGGTTGAAGTATAATTCAATTAAATTAAAGACCTAATCTAATCTTTCAAATCCCAACTCATCAAATCTCTGAAATCTATCTAAATACCTCAGCTCATTCATTGTGAAAATCATAAAAATTCCATAAATTCAGAATTTAAACAGGATTTTTCGTCACCAATTTAGAGATTCGATTCGACCCTCCCGACACCCATAAAATATTCTCAGCAAGCAACGAGATAGCCTTAAACCCCCAAACAGGGTCATGTCGTCAGGGTCTATAAAGGCATCAGCACACCAGTTGGGGGACAGGGAAGGAGAAGAGAAAAAGAATAACAAGAATATTCGTTAAGAAAAAATGACCCATTTGTCTCCACAATGACAAAATCTTTGAAATTTTCCCAGGTGGCTGACTCATCCACGAACCTCAATACAGAGTGTCAAACTTAAAAAACAGTCTCTAATGAATAAAATTTTTTTCCTGACACCAGTCGTGGCCTCAAATCTACTTCGATCCTCATTGAGGCAGATTCTCCAAAAATTGAAGCGTGATTAAGAAGCCAAAATTAAAGAATAACCTGCGTTCACCAGCCAATTTGTGTGCTTTTTCGAGAAGATTCCTGAGTTGACTATGCAGCAAACTAAGAAGGAATTCCTGGCACGCCTCCAGCGGCTGCTGATCATCGCCGTACGAGAACATCAAAGCACAAAATTGGAACAATGATAAATGAGTAATTTTAACATTCGTGCAGAGAAAATTTGATACTTTCCCTCTAACGGGGCGGGGGGAGGGCAGTTTGCTAACAGGGGGCATCCGAAACCTATATAGGAGACTATATAGGAGACATGTAATTGACATGTCATAGACAAGATGTCTTACCAAGATTGATATGTTTGACATGTCAATCTTGGTAAGATATTTATGTTGGCATTGGCATGTCAAATATGTCATGATATTTGTTGACATGTCAAACACACGTCGGCAAGGGGGGGTCTGACACGTCCCCCACCACGCCGCAACCGAGTTTTTTCAAGGGAGGTGACTACGCACTTCGCAGCGCGGTTGCAAAAATTTATCAGTAAAAATGCAATAAAAAACGAAATTTTCGTCCCAGCATGTAGGGTGGGGGTCGCAAGCCACCAGCCGACCCCTCCCCTTGCCGATGTGTGGTTTACTCGATAGGTTTGGAGTATTATTAAATTTATTTCATATGATGATAAGGCCATATATTTTGTTCTTGACTTTTAAGTTTTACCAAAAAGTGTTTTTTTAGTTTTCAAAGAGAACAAAATTTGTAATTAATTCTAAAACTGCGAAGATTTAAATTTTAAACGTTCAGTTCTGATGACAGAGGACGGACTTTTTAACACCATATAAAGGCCATAGAGATTTTCCAACTTTGAGAGAGATTTATCTTATGGGAAGTCTTTAAGCATTAAATATATATTTGGGTTTGCATGAATCACATCCATCAGTTATGCACATATTTTTAGATGCATTGTGCACTGATTCATAAAACAAACGAAAAGTGAACGGAGAAAGGCGACGAAGGTGAAGGGAAGAAAAAAATGATGCGACGGTTTGGTATGAAACGACCGCCACGGTCGACTGATTGATGAATGGAAAGAATGGAAAAGGAAGGAAATAGAGATAGACCGACCATCAAGTTGGAAAAATCCGAAAAAGCTACATGCTTTCGCGCATTTCAATGCAGAAGATAGAGGAAATTCGTGGGATTAGGTAGCGGCACAAACATCGATTAAGCAATAAAAACAATAAAATAAAAATGAAGAATGGAATTCTTCAAGCAATGGATATCCAAAAATTTTGCGCAAAAATAGCGCTTTTCGCTGTTCTTCATTGTTTTAACTGAAAAGTAAAACTCCTCAGCATGGATGTCCTCCTTTCCCGGAATCCTGGCAAACGGGGAACATATTCCCTCTTCCCAAATGGAAAATTTTATGGCTGCTTACCAACGAAAGGAAAAATATATCGAAAATTATTTTTGTTTTCATAAAAAAATTTGGTAAAACAAAATGCAACGCCACAATCCACAACATAGGTGAGGTTTTGAAAAATGAAGAATTAAGAAGACAAAATTTGAGTTTGAAAGGTTATTCAAAACAAAAATTTGTTTTGAACTTTATCGCAAGTGGAGTGTGTGGGTGTGCCATCTCGTTGAAAGGAGATGGATGACTTTTACTCTTTACGGATTGTCAACAACAATGAGAGAGAATGAATGACAGAGAGGAATGCAAATGCGAGAACAGGATGGAATATCGGTGGGTGGCCGACTTGAAGCGAATGGAAGTTGATGATGGGTCAGAGAGAGAAAGAGAGGAGGAATTTGACCCAATTAGAGGAAGAAGCGGATGATCGGTGGAGAACAGAGAAGCAGAATGTGTGTGCATCATCCCCGACATTCACACATAAGTGAAATGTTAATGGACGGAATCATACATGGGCAAGGGGTCCGAAAAATTTTGTCAATCAAAAAAGAAACAAAAAATTTAATAAGTTTTGGTCAAACCCCACGCCGACCCCCACCACCTTTATTCATATGACGTGCGGTCGACCCTCCCTTGCCCATGTATGGACAGAATTATTCGGAACCAACCAATGAGGTATTATGTTGAAAGTGATCACCTTGCATCTTCTCATCCAATTGCTGTTGAAGAGTTTCGTTCATATGTTCGAACTGTAACAAAAATGGAATGAAGCCGTAATAGGATTCGCAAATACTGGCGTAGCATAAATTCTTCTATTTCGAGTTTTTCATAAAATAGGTAATCGATAGTATATAAAAAAGTGCAAAAAAAACTACTAGTTATGAAAATTAAATTGCAATTTCGCAGTTTCTCAGCATGGCCGAATTTCCCAAAAAAAAGGCGGGTAAACACTTCTTCCATTACCCCGAAAAGCCGAAAACTTCTGAATGGAATGAATATAAAATCAAAAAAAAAACTTAAAAACACAAAAATCCCGGATACGCAAATGGATCCCGGGACCAAAAATGATTGTGCGTGCCTTGTCCTTGAATTGGCCAAGTGTGGATCGATCCAGTCCTTGAACTTCTTCCTTGTTCATCGCTGCACCTTCTGCTGTGCTTATCTTCCCCTCCTAAAAGTTTGAATTTTTGACATTTTAATGATTATGTAGGTGTTGGAAAAAGGAGTATGATATTGTGAAATCGGGTGCACCCGAAAAAATTCATCAACCTTTTTATATTCGGGGTTTCAAGTCAATTTTCATAGTGAATTCTTAATCATTCTCTTTTTCCGGTGGGCGGTGGCTCCTGTCGCCACCTCTCTTATCATTTTTAGTAAAGGACAGTCAAAACAGATGCTTTTAATTTTTCGGCTTTTTTTTCTAAAATTGTTTTTTAAGGATTTTCAGGGATTCAGGGTATAGAGCAAAATGGGGTTGGATTTATTTGTTAAACACCAAAAAATACCAAATCTTACCGGAGGAGTCGGAGCCAGCCATTTCCCTCCGTTCATTATTATTATTTTTTTGTCATTTTTAGACACTGGTATCTTTCCTTTTTTTCGATATTAACAGGACATTAACAACCCTCCTTAACTACATTCCATTGTAAAAATTTAAGGCTTAATAATAAGATAAAAAAAGATTAGAAAAAAAAGATTAAAAAAAAAACTATTATTTTCCCACCTCAAAATCGCGCTTGACAGCAGCAGCTTTTGCCTTGCGTAGCTCTTCGATCTCCTCGAGCGTACGTTCATCCTTCACCGTCTTGTGTTCATCCTGGGCTAATGACTCTTTCTAAAATAGCGAAAATCATTATATTCCTAATAAGCAAACTGTTGAAAATAATGCAAATATAAAACAAAACCCAAATTCTAAACTAATACTGTAATTCATATATCCTCTATTCTTCCTTACTTACATATTTTGTAATTAAAAGGGATAATAAAGTCATCATCACGCATTTGCTTCCTCGCCTGAGTAAATTTGCGCAAAAATGATTAATGCCTATAAATATCGTTGAAGGTTTAGTTTTTCTGAAAGACTGGTCGACCACAGAAAAAAATGATAAATATAAACATGAAATGGATTTGTTAAAGACACACAAATAAGAATAGTGAGCAAACCACAGAGCCCATCCCATCTCCCCTCCTATTATACATACAGAATACAGACAGAGAATAGGGTAGGACAAGGGAGGAGATCATGTAAAATCTGAAAAAATGGATGTGAAATTTTCTGGATTTTTTCGCAGTCCTCACGAATTTTTCGTTTTTTTATTGGATTTTACGGTACTTTCCCATTTCCGGGGGACTCCGGGTCATTTCTGGTGAGGTATTTTTCAGGAGGCGTAGTTCATTTCCCATTTCCGGGGGGTGGGGGCGCACCATAAAAATTATGTGGCTCCTGGAGTAGCAGCCCACGTATGATTGCTTTACAAAAAATAGTCTAAGATGCCAAAAAAATTTCTTCCATTTTTTCCATAATCCATGCCTTCCCTAGGAGCGAGCAAACTGCGGAAATAGAACTTTTGCTAATTTTTTTTCGTCATTTTTGACTTAAAAGAAGAAAAAACACATCCAAAATCGCCATCCTTGGCAGTCTCGAAAAATGTGAAATTTTTGAAATAAAATTGATTTTGACAATAGCACACACAAAAAAATGACAACAGCACACATAATTTTGGGACGAGAGCGACAGAGAAGTACGAGACTGACACAGACACACAACATAAGGAAAAAGAAAGGACGGAAAAAGAAAGGAGGAGCCCGCCGGGCCCGGAGGTCAGTCCCGCCCAGCAACAAGGAAAGGAAGTGAGTGGAATGGATGTACATAAACAAATGGGAATGAACTGCTGCTGCTGCCGGTGAATAACGGACGGAATAGATAGATGGACGGATAGTCGGGAGGAGGGTGAGAAGAGGGAGGGAGGGAGGAGGACACTCATTGTACAATTCTGTAAGTCCATCCCATCCCCTGATTATTATCTGACTATCTCTCGACTGCGATTGACGGGCGATGATCAAATAACTTTCTTATGGCATATGCATAAGTATGCATGCCTCCATACACTCATAAATTTTACAAAACTTCGTATTCATAAGTGAAATTTTTACAAAAATACCTACCGATCATGACCAGTGATGCCTACACATTCAGTTGTATTTGCTTATTTGCTATTGTTTTAAAAATGTCTCATCTTTAAATACTTACTCCTACCCTTTTTGTTAAGATCTTTTGTCTTTATTCCCCTATTCCCCCTCTATTTCCCTAAATTTAATGAATCAAGAAATAAGCTTTTGTTTTTTCTTTAAAAATTCCTTTCTGAAATACAGGCCAACAGCATTTGACAACCCTATTTTTTCAGTATTTATTGACATGAATGCTTTCAAAAATAAGAGATTCAATCTACGTCGGTCTTAGATGCATGCCCGACAGAAAAATTTACCTTTCACTTGGTGCCGAAAGTTCACTTCGATTAAAAATAGCGTAAAACTTTTCATTTGGATTGGCAGATGCTTTGGCCTGCATCTTACTTACAATTTGCTTCAGGTCGGCCTCTCTCTCGATGGCAATCTTTGGAGGTGGGCCCTTCTCTTCATCCGAGTCCGAGCTTACCGCGTACGGGTCCTCCCCATCCGACATGGCTTTCTCGTGTTCTTCTTATCTGTTAAGTTTAAAATTAATGACTACGCTTGAATGTGTGCCCGAAGGAATATTTGGAAGTTTTGAAATTTATTCCTGAAGGCTAATTTCTTTGCCAAAGTGAGGACGTGAGACAGAGAATAAAGAAAAGCTTGCCGAACTGAACCAAAGGACTCGTAAGAATGTGAGGAGGGATCAACTCAATCGAACCTATGGTGGTCGAGGGGAGGAGTCTGACGGCTTTTTCCCTTCGATCGGTGGTCGACCGGTTAGCAGCAAGGCGGCTTGCGTGTAGAAGGGAATAGAGGAAGATTGGGAGGGATGGGACAGGGATCTGACAAGTGAGTCGGCCAGGATCAGCGCCAGTGAGGGAGGCGAGAACGAGGAGAGGGAAGGAAGAAGGAGAGCAAGGAGCCACATGTTTTGTGGGGAGGGGAATAGGATGGTGGATCCTCCTCACTCACTCACTCATCAGTTGGAGTGCAGGAGGAAGTCTCTCCGTCCATCCGATCCGACGCCGTGTTGTTATCAATGGCAGTGGAAAAACGGGTGGCGGAGGCGGACGGCAGGAGAATATGGCCATGGAGGAAGAAGCAATCACAGGGTGAACAGGCGTCGTTGTCGGGAAAGACAAGGGGAGGATTCGGCGGAAGTGATGACCTTGCTCAAGTCCTCAAGTGTGTGGCCAATAAGAGTGCCTGAACGGGTTTTAGCAGCACGGTGTTCAGAAAGACACCCGCGTCCCAGCCAGAACAATATTCACTAAGAGGTTCGTAAAGTCAGGGCCGAAAGGATGACCGATTCGTCTCTCGCTCGTTAGTCCTCTCATCTTGCTTGTTACTTTGTTAGTACACTTTGCTTCTTCTCCAAATTCTCCATTGACACACTCATTCGTCCTTTGACTTCTATTCAACACATTTCCCACTCCTATTGTCTTTCATCAAGCGGGCAGCAGCGATCCAGGTCCCGGCCAGTCAGTTATAAACCAAGCTCGTCCAAATCCACCAATAGAGGACATCAACTATATTATAGGAGGATCAAGCAGTTTGATAGCTACACAAGCATAAGTAAGCGAATTAGGAGCAGCAACAGCTGGCAACCAACCAATAAGCACAAGCTCTTAACAAAGACTCAGGACAAGAAGAGCCACACATTCAACTATTGTTCTCGTAAACAGATGGTGTAAAGAAGGGAAATATCGATTGAGTAACAGAGAATTCGAAAAACAAAAAGTCAAAAGTTGGTATTTAGGAAAAGCTTTGATTAGTTTGGTCTTTGAGTTAGCATCAATGGGTCATCGATTCTTCCGCTCCTCTGGTCACAGGCGAAGGGTTATTGGCAACTACGACTGTTCTCCGTTGTCGTCCATCATCTGGCCTTGGATCGCGTATGGCTGACTCCGTTGTTTGTGCTGTCACAGGTTTCGTGGCGGAATTGTCAACTGTGAGATTTAAAAAGATGCTAACGGATAACGAAACTCAAGAAAATGATTGAAGAAAATGAAGTTAATGGGTACTCACTTAAATAGCCTCTGCCACGATTCATCAAATGTTACAATTTCCGAAGGAATAAAAAACATGATGGCGCAAGCACTCACAATCAGTACTCGGCAAGAAAGAATGAGGAATTAAGAATATTATGCGAAATCAGGATTTTATGCGAAGTGACAGCATACATCATTAATCTAACAGAGTCGAAATTTCGATATAATGAATTCATTTCTATTATTTATTATCTTACAATTAGTCTAGAATAATTTTCTCGCTTATAATTCCAATAACTTGTCCACACAACCATAGGCTTTTTATATATAGTTTGAAGAATTAGTCCACTAGTTTGAATTTATTTTCTCGATTCAATGGAATTCTCGCTATGCATAAAACATCTTGTAGATAGTATGTATTATCCACTTTAAATTACGGGGATAAAAGGCATTATCGAGGTGGAATTCTTCCTAACCCGTAGATTGTCTTTCACGATATTTCGGCAAAATAAATGAAGTGAATTTACCCATTGCGCCCGTCCCATTGGACTCATAGGGCGGCAAGGGGTGGGTCAATTTTTTTTGTTGCATTTTTCTGGCAAATTTTTCGGATTTTGCACGGTCCTCTTCTAATTTTTCGCTTTTTATTGCAGTTTACTGATTTTTCGATTTTTGCGCGGCCCCTTACCTTTAAATAGTATTTTTGCTGGCAAATTTTTCAGCTTGCGCGGCGGTTAGGGGTGTCAGACCGCCTTTGCCCTAAATGATTGAAGTTTTACCAGTTCCTGTCGCTGCCACAGTCGGTTTCTGGTCCATGTTGCTTTTTTTCCTCGGCAAGTACATCTCTTCAATATCTGTCTGAAAATCCAGTGATTAAAGGAAGAATGCAGCCAACATGTTCTCACTTGCTTCAACTTCAGCGAACTCAAAGGGCGTCGAATCATCCGTAAAAACGATTTGCACTTTGATCAGTTAAGGCGGCGGATTTAAAAGTAAGACTTTAATCTATACCATGTTGACATTGAGAAAATAGAAAGAACAGGCAACAATGAACCTTATGATGAAGGTACACATATCAATCTTCACTAAGAAAATTTATGCAATAAGAAAAAATCGAATATAATCCGAAAACAAAAACAAGACCAATACCATATAGAATCTCCAGTACTCCAATTCATCATCATGTCAAATTTCTTAATCCATTTAATTTGCCTCCACAGGAACAGGATCCACACGCAGCGTCTCCAGCTTTGCAAACTGTTCCAAATCTGAAAGATGTATGTGAGACATTAATGAACCATATATGGGCAAGTGGGTAAGACCACTCTGACCGTGCGAGCAAGAGAGTCGGATAAGGGTTTTAAATTTATCAGCAAAAAATTCAATAAAAATAGAAAGATTTTTTAGTACAATGCAATGTGCAATTAAAAAAAATTAAATTTGTCGGCGACATCGATGTCACGAGCAGAAAGGGACCAGAAAATGCCTACATTTCATAGTCCTGAAGCACGACAAGCAAGACCCGTTTGTAGCGGGCCTAACTGAAGAGATGTATCAACTTTTACTCCGGTTTTCACAAAATTTTTGACTGACCTCTCCATCCATCCCTCGCCGTAATCAGGGAAGTCAAATTTTAGCGCTCACCTATTGCATGTACATGTATGGATTAAGGGTTCAAATTTTGATTGGGATAACGATTATTAAGCTCGACTATATACATCGTCCGATAAATAACTTGCCATATATCACTCTGACCATGAGAGAGCATGAGGGACACGTGGCAACATCCTCACCATCTTCCAGTTGCTTCTTGGTGATCTCAAACCTAACATAAGGTTGATCATTAGAGTATGGGTAATATAGAAAATAAAAAATAATAGAGGAGGAGGTAGTGAACTTATGAACATGAACATAAATCATCACAACGCATCCAAATATTTACTTGGCAAAATGCGGAATCTCATCAGTTTTCACAGTAGCTGGCTTATGGCTTAATTTGCCAAAATGCATCGAGATAAGGTTTTTAATTTTCTCCATTCCAAGCATGGCTACCAGGATAGTACCTCTAGCAGGATAGTAACGAGAAAATTCAGAGGGGGACTATAAAGAAAATACAAGTCGGTCGTTTTTGGAAAAAAATTTTTTGAGGGGGGGGGGGGAAGGCCGGCGTGCGGATACGCGTCGCCAGGGAAAATTTTGGGAATTTTAAACCATTCTGTTAAGGAAATAGATCAAATATTGCAAATTTGAACGAAGATTTTTAATCTCTTCTGAACGCCGATTTTTTTCGTGGTTCGGATTGGGAGTTCAGTCCCCCTGGTCATTGTCCTACTCTGTACCATTTATGAAAGGAACTAAGTATATCATACCACCTCGGCTAATGTAAAACTAATCATGGCAAAGTAACACACGCAAATAAATAAAAACGCATACTTACCTGTCCCCGCATGGACCTTAATCAAAAAGTTAATATTTGTAAGACCTTCGTCATAAGAGCATTATTTACATGGATAGTGATATAGCTCCAGTTCTTCATCAAACTCAAAATCCTCAATCTCAACCTCGTCATGGAAAACCAAAGAAGTGCTTTCACGTCTCTCCTCCTTCATTGTATCCATTGAAAAATGATATTCGTCGAATGTTTTGTGAGATATACCAACGTGGAAGATACAAACTCTATTTTTGAAATGACAAACATTGCTGACGAATGCTTCAATTTTCAAAATAGAAGTAAGCAATTCTAATGAGCTATGAAAAAAATACTTCAATTCATGTGTGCTAGTTACTTTATCCAACTTTAAATAAAACGGAAACAACCAGGCATGAGATGATGTCAAAGTGCATGTTTACATTTTCGTACGAGCAGAATTCAAAGAGATGGTCTGCATCCACAACTTTAAAGTGATTAAATAAATATAGCCGGAAAGAGGGATAGAGAAGAAAGTCAGAGTCAGCCAAGTGTTGGTTTAGGGGTTGAACATGATGAACCATGGAATGGCAGACAACAAATTTTAAAGAATATCAGCTGAAAAATGTCCTTAATGGTCAGAATTTCCGATTGTTGTAGAGGATAGGGGCGCAGAAGAGAGGTGATTCGAGATTCCTTTAGCCACTTTCAGCTTCGCTCAAAAGTTCACTGCAAGGGATCAATTAAGTAATTTATTATCCGCATCCCCTCCCTGCTTACCGGTGATTTGGATGGCGATGAATTAGGCGACTGGCCGGAACCAAAACCTATAAAATCCAAGATAGCAACATGCTTTACAATTAGGTGCAATCAAGGCCAAAAAATTCGGGAGGGGCACCAAAAAATTTTCGTGCCGCGTCTCTGGCTCGGCGACTTTATTTGGAGAATTGAACTTCTAGCTTTTTGGGAGGCTAGCGGTGCCGTAAGCACCGCCAGATTTTTTTTTTTGAAGTTTTAACCATTTCTGTTAAGGAAATTGACCAAATTTTGCCTATTTTCAACATAAATTTGTCGAAAAGGAATGGATGAAAATTAATCTTTTCCTGTATAATTAATTTGTTATATTTTTAATCTGGCTCCAATTAGGGCTTCAAACCGTCAGTTTGTTCCGCACTGCTTTCACCGGAGGACATCTTTGCTGATGAACTCGCTGCAGCACCTTTCTTTGGACGCCCGCGCTTACCGGTACCACCTCCACTGCTCACCTTCTTCTTAGTAACGCCTCCCGAGCCTTTCGGACGCCCGCGTCCACGTCCCGTTTTCACCGGAGATTTCTTCTTAAAACGAATGATAATTAAGTGGTTGATAAAAGAAATGTCTATGAAAGTCCATGCTAACCTGAGTTCCCGACCCAGTGCCTTTTGGTCTCCCACGTCCTTTCTTCGCGATAGCAGCTGAGGTAGTCATCTCATCAGCAGAATCCGCTCTCTCCTTAATAGTGTATTATTAACAAAAGTGTCAGACATGTAAGGGGTCAATGGGGGTCTGAGTCTGACCCCCCCCCTACGCCGCAACCGAGCTCATTGTCAGGCAACTGAAGGGACAACGCACCTCGCATATTTTTTTCAAATGATTTTTAGAACTTTTTCTGTGGTGTCCACGTACGTGTTTGGGGGGGGGGGTAGTATGTAGCATAACCGAAAAATACCAATTTTTTTGAGAAAAAAGGATTTAAGGTCAAAAATTGTTCGATGCCAATCCCACATACATGCATTACTTTTTTTACCGATGTTTTGGTAAAAATGGGTAATTTTACCGAGTTCCGTAAATTACTGAAATTCGGTTTACCATTCGATATTACTTACCGAAAATTCTCATTACAAAAAATAAAAGTACCTATTTGGCACCAGCGCCCAATTTTTAGAGCCGTAAATTTCCGTTCTTAAGTTGTAATTTACCGCAGGCAGCCCTCTCTTTCCCATTTTAACAGAGAATCGATTTCAAAACATGTTATAGGCGTATTTGAGGGCTTTTTATGCAAATGACATAATTATCAGGAATTATACAAACATTTTAGTCTATTTTAAATGCTATAATTTCTCATTATGTACCTTGTAAAACCTTTTATTAATAATAAATGTACCATAGCCATATTCTAAATATAAAATGGAAAAGATGGTGCTTCAGCGATCATACCCTGTCCTCATTTTTATTTTTATATAAAATAGTAATAAACAAACCGTTACCGGAGATTTTGGTGGAGATTTCGCTGGTGAAAGTTTCTTGATCTTCGATGACGTTGCCTGGCTAGCTGAGCTCTTCGGTGGCCTTCCTCTTTTCTTTTTTGGTTGTGGCGAATTCATTATATACGCGATAAGATTCCCAATCGAAGGTTTAAAGCAATAATACGTAAGCAAATATTAACTAAGTAATTACAAAAATTGCCAATTAATGCTTGTATGTTAACTTTGTTTTGTGCCCGCATGGGCTACATACGCGTGCGTAGACTTCTCTACTATCTTGTAATTGTAACCGGACGAAAGTGGTACCAATACCAATCGATTCCTCTCGTCGAGTTGAATACGATTATTCCAACCTTTTCGTGCGCAACCTAAGAAAATCAAAAATTACAACCAAATTAACAGCGATGAAAATGCCAATTTTTACATTTCATTCCCATTTTTTACATCTTACTTATTAGTAGGGCATCCAAAAATATTGGCCAAATTTTCGTAAATATCGACTAAAAATATCGGCAAAAAATCGCAAAATATCGGCGAAAATATCGGCCAAATCGTAAAATATCGGCAAAAAATAGTGAAATACCGGCCAAAATTGGACCATCTCCAATGAAAATTTTACATAAAATTCTTCAGAAATTTTTATTCGCATTGAAAAATGCAAATAAAGAACATTTCGAGATTAAAAACATCCAATTTTTTAAAAATATTCACAACAAAAATTTTTTCTTAAAATTTTTTTTAAAAAAATTTTTCTTAAAAAATTTTTCAAAAAAAATTTTTTGCCAAAAATCTCGAAAAAATTCGAAAAATTCAAAAAACCCCAAAATATCGGTGAAATTGCAAAATATCGGCAAAAAAATCGCGAAATATCGACGTAATATCGAAATATCGGCCA
>JAEHOM010000263.1:0-13783 GCA_016433075.1 Hoplolaimus columbus | reverse complement strand
CTAGGCTTAGGCTCTAGGCTTAGGCTCTAGGCTTAAGCCTAGGCTTAGGCTTGGGTTTCCTAGGCTTAGGCTTAAGCTTAGGCCTAGGCTCTAGGCTTAGGCTTAAGCCTAGGCTTAGGCTTAGGCCGCATGCTGACGAGTACACGTATTTGACGTGTACGCGCTATTTTTAATCCCCGCGGGTTTGCCTGGGTCTGGGGTAGCCGTCCCATGTACGCGCTTTTGACGCTGTATTTTTCACATGTGTTAGTAAGGGACATGTATATTTTTAAGTAAGGGACATGTATTTTCCCTTATTGTTCATGAGGCTGTAACTTTTGATTTTCACTGCCTGCGACCGAAAATTTTGGTATATTCGTGCTCAGCTCGACGAGAGGAATCGAATGGTAGCACTTTTGACCAGTTTAAAACACTGTCCGTCTTCTAAGATATAGCCGATGCCGTATCTTAAAATTGTTGGTAATAGGGACTAGTTTATCTGTGCAAAATTTCAGATTTTTGTGCTATGCTGAAGCGAAAAATTGCGTATTTCATGATTAATTTTTTCAGGGACGGACACTCTCTCGCTGCCCACTTGTGTTGCGGACACAATAATGTGTCTGCTATATATGCCTATGTCGTCAATTTATTAATTAATTTTTAATTAACGTATTCAAATTCTTTGCTCATCACTCATCATTCATCATCAACAACAATTCATCAATTCGGCTGATGTTCTCTCTCTCAACTCTCAACACAAACCGCATGTCTTTTTGCAGTAAACACTTTGTTCATTGTTCCTGTAGAAATCCCATGGATCATCGCAAAAACCATTCTGCTTCCAGGCTTGGCAACTAAATCAGCTACAGGTAATTCTTTTGAGTTCGTCATGAGTAAAATCCCCGCATTTCTAAAGAATTTTTAAGCGATTTTTGGCTCTGCTTACAAGATGACCCTTTTTCAAAAACACCTATGTGGGCGGCTACCCCAGACCCGGACAACCCGCGAATTTTTAATAAAAGCACGTACGTGGCTGCACCTACGTGTTGTAAAACACGTACGTGGATTGAAATTTCGCGGGTTGTCCGGGTCTGGGGTAGCCGCCCACAGGTGTTTTTGAAAAAGGGGCTTCTTGTAGTAGAGCCGTTCATTCACGGTTTTCAAGCTTTACACTCTCTCTCTTTACTCTTGCAATACATATATATTGGAGACCTTTGTTATCTGTTTGCGAGGATGCAAAAATATGTCATTTAGTCCTAAAAAGGGACTATACTTTGCGCCGGGTTTGTCTCGGCACTGCTGCAACGAAGATGGCGTCGGTGGAATAGCAGAAGTCGCGGGGGTGAGGGCATTCGCATTTCTGCAGAAATCAGCGCAGTTTCGACGCATTGCTTCCCGATAGTACTGTAAGAGTGTGTAGGCAGCGGAAGTTTGGCTTGAATTGACTGACCTGGTCGCCGCACAACAGTGGGCCAAGTTCCGCACAATTAGTGGCCAAATCATTGGACTGTGCCACTTGAGATCCCATTATTATAAAAATCAACGAAAGGGCGAAGGTGAAGCGGTGGAGGACGGAACAACAACTTTTATTGTGCATTTGGAAGCAAATGTTTGGCTTCGGAAAATCCCGCAAAATGGGCCCATGGCCCAATAGCTAAAGCTCAAAAGGATAGGTTGGTTGGTATCTGAGTAAACAAGCAAAATGAAGGAGGGGTAGTGAGTCAACCAATCAGTTGGCTCTATTTTGGTAACAAAGGAATTGAAACAAATAAATATACCTTTTCTTGATTATCTTTTCAATCAATAACTTCTCGATTGGTTTCGTACCTACCTATATATCAAATTTGGTGGTAAAGATGATCATCCGCGATTGAGTTCTGGATTCCTGGCAATTTTTGGGAGCTAAGAAGGATCTTGAAAGAATTGACTATGAGAACCACAATGACAACTTACTTGTATTAGTTGTTTTTTCACATCGAAAAGACAAACTACTTTTAGAGAAGTAGTTTGTTTTACTCGCCTTTGTTCTCTCTTCCTGATTCACATCCCCATCTAACTTGTACTCCTATCAGTCGAATTGTTGTTTTCCCTTCTTCCGCACAACTTTCTAGAAGAAATTCGTCGTGTCGTCATCACCATAAAGGATCCATCAACTCCCTCCCTACTGGTTCAAACCCGTTCCGTTTGTCCTTTGCTGTTGCAGAACTTGTTGTTCGGTCCTTCCCTCCCATTTTGCACATATTTTTGTTTTTGTCCATTAACTTTCCAACCATTTTGGGGACCAAAGTTCCTTCTCCCGCACGCAAGTGTGCCCCACCCATCATCATTCACAGGGTATTTAAGTTAGGTGAGAATGGGGCTGGGTGACCGATTGACCCTTCATTCTTTCCCACCCAACTCCTCTGTCCCCAATGGTTGTTGTTCTTCTTGCCCTCTTCCTCATACTTTGTCCCTCCGCTAATGCGCAGGGGTCACCCGGCAACTACAAAGTGGACGCATGCATGGTCCAAATTAAGAGCCAAGTCTGTGATCCTGATGGTGTGTTGGACAGTGCGGGTAAGGACCAAGTCGAGCAGGCGCTGGCTAACCTGGAAAAGTCAACAAGCACCGGCACAGTGCAAGTTAGCCAACTCACTCAAACCGGAAAGGCCTTAACCTTAACTTCTTAATTTCCGAATGTGTGAAGAGTGCGATCAACACATTCCATGGCGAGTGTCCACCCGCTGGGTTGAAGCTTCAAGTGCTGCTGTTCCGGGAGATTTCCGACCCGGAGAGTGTAAGTAATCAGAGGAAGTAAAGGAAGAATAATTGGTCGTTTCTTAAGGTCGACCAGAAGATCCGAGATCTGCACTGGCGATACACACAAGCACATCCTTGCGAGCGCACCGCAGTGTTCATGCTCAGCCCAGGTCCTGATCATCGGACTGAACACTTCCGCTCCGGTGTCTGGTCAAAGTCCTATGGAATCGTCAGTCAGAACAGCGGTCTTGCGTCACCCAACGAGCTGATCAGGGAGTATCGCAACGCGGTAAGTGCCTATTGCTTCGATATGGATGTTTTCTTCAAAAGCTTCTCTGATGAGAAAAGCAAACTCCAAATATTGACCCATTGCAGGTTCTGATGATCAGACGCGGTGAGTTTGCGCCCGCACTGTCCGGCATGATCGAGTCGATCCGTGCAAAAGTGGGATGATGATGGATGTCTGACGACGTATTTCCAAAACAAATTTTCAAATATTTTGCCGAAATTTATCATTAGAAATAAACCAAACAAATATGTATAGTAATAAACCACGTGAATTTTATCGAAACTCTGATGAGTTGTGGGTTGAGGGTGGGGCTCTCGCAAAATTTTCAGTTCATAAACTCCACATGAGATTAAGTTCCCCCTTCTTCTACGAAAAAATCGCTTTTTATTCGGATACATGTGGAGAGCATTGATCGTATGGGAGAACAAATCGATTGATCGGGGAAGGAAAAAAGCCGCCGGGGATGAAGAAGAGACCCTTCCTCACACGCTGTTCGCTCTCGACGCGTGTGTGGAGAGCAATTGCTCTCGAACCCATTCGCACATTCCGACACTCTCGACTCGACTGGCCCGATTCCTGCTGTTGTCTGTTTGTTTGTTTGTTAATTCGCTTCTTTTCATAATCGTTTGACAAAAAAAATGGGTGATCATTCGGTGGGCGGCATTTGCCGGAGCCATCTGTGCCGCACACGCTCAGCGACAAACGTTCCGGAAAGCTGCGCGGACAAACCATATCCCGAGCTCACACGCGTGTATTCCTCCGCCGACATCGCCCAACGCTATTCGGACATCAACTCGCCCACGCGGCGAGTGAACAAATAATAAATAATAATCGATGTTCTCCTTTCGTCGGTGCAGGTACTGGCCCAAGAACAAGCCTTACTACTGGCCCATGACCAGCAACCTGTGCAACATTGTTTCCAACTACGCATAGTGAGTTACTGAGTTAGTGTGAGTTAACCGGCGGATGTTCTTCAATACACTCACTCACTCATTCGTTCATTCATTAAACTTGGTTTAGCTACCCATTGTTCCGCTCCTACTGGCCATCCTATCGAAGCTATTTGGTGGGTTATTAGAAATTTACAAATTATTTTGCCATAACCATTTTTGCCATTTTGCCGGTACCATAAATATGAAATATATTGAAAACCTAGCTCATCAGCGTCATCCTTAATAATATCAAGGATATTGCTGCACTTGTCAGATCAGAATCACGTTACCATGACTTTAAACACAGATCAGAGATTGGGATAGACAAAAAAACACGGGTGTACCGTTGCTCCTAACTCACTTAACTTTTGTCTTTTTGTGAAGTTGGACACCAACTGGTACAACCGCCGCTTTGACCGCTTCCAGTTTCTGCCGCCCGACTCCTATTACAGCTATTGGCCAATGAGCTGCAGTTACTACTATTGGTTAGTCAGTGGTTGTTGTCAACGGTATTCTTACTATATTTATTTGACCATATTCAGGTACCATTACCCATATTTCAAACGCTGGTACCTGGGCGGTCTTGGTGGAATCGCGCAATTCTATCGCCAATGAGATGGAAGAAAGGCGATAGAAAGAGGCGACTCAAAACGACTACTGTCTTCGTTCTTCCTATTGTCAAAAAGAAACCGAAGAGCCGAAGACAATCAAAGCATCCATTATTAGAAGAACAATCTTATAGCATAAAAGAGAAGCATACCGTCCGGCTGTAAACAGAGCCGGAAGAAAGAGGAGGCATTTTGCCCATGAAGCCTTTTAACCTGTCGATCGATATTCATAAGGCTTTTCCAATATAAAGCTGAATGAACATGAATAGGCAGGTAGGAGGTAGGAGGGTGGGTGGCATGACCAAGGTAAGCACTTGATGAGTGAGTGACATGCCAACAAAGCACATCCTCTGCCTACGCTCTGCCACGTCCTTTGCCAATTTTGGGCCTAAAAAAGAGTCGGTCACCCGTCAAATCAGTCATTCACTCTCCCATTCTTCGTAGCATATCTCTCCTCTCCCTCCCCCCTCCTCCCCAGCCCTACACTCACTCAACGATCTCCTCTTTCCCACCGCCAAGAGCCAACCAAGACAGTCCGTCTGGGTCAACAAACAACAAACACATCGAAGAAGGGCGAAAATAAGCAAGGACATGCCCCCTCCTCCTCCCCCCGCACCAGCATCGCCCGGTGGTGCAGCACAGTCTCATCAGCCTCCCCGTGCCTGTATGTTGTTTTTTCATCCGTTCATTCATTAATTGCCGAATGGCTCTTTTGGAATATCCCAGCCCTCCTTCCCCCGTCCCGAACCCTAATCCGACTCAATCGGTTGTAGTTGTTCGACAGTGCGAGTTCTTCGAGCGCTACGGCGGTTGCAAGTTCGGCGAACAGTGCTTCTACGCGCATGATGGAGAGATCACGCTTGGCGTGCGAAATGCTATGCAAATGGCTCAGTCCATTGGACGGAACGGCAAAGCGGGCGGCGGCGTAGAGATCCGTTTCGATGAAAGGTCAGTTGGCTTGTTAGGGGCAGTTGGAATGACCAAAATTAAGTCAGAAAGGGTTAAGGGACAACGAGGTGAAGATGGTCAGAGTGGTGGAGACATCCTGCAGAAAAAGTGGAAGGGTACCCGACCATGGACGTGGAGAATCGTATAGGTTCGGCCGCACCGGAAGGGATTTGGGAAGGGGCCGTGTCGCCAGTGGCAGAGGAGCATTTGGAGGAAACAGAGGCCGATTCAGAGGAGGAGCCTTTCGTCGAGGACCATCAATGTGAGAAAAAAAACTCATTTGGGGAGGAAATAAATGTGTGTAAAAAGAAGTGGAAAGGGAAAAAAAAGGACAGGCGGAGGAAGGGGAAAGGGAGGAGAAATGACGAGGCAAAAAAAGCAAAAAACAGAGCAATTCCGACTGATTCTTCAAGTCTTCAATATATTTCAACTTACAAATTTCAAACCCAAAAGTATTAAGAAGCCGATAAATTATTAGAGTTAATAAAGCTGAATAAGTGAATGGGCTAATTGGATGTCGAGAAAGGCTCGCTTGGATGTTGTGATGTCCATTGATGGCAGAAGTGAATGCGGACTGGCTAAAGTTTATGCTTATTGGCTGCATGACTGGATGCTATGGGCAAAAGGATTTGTCCATAGTTTCTCTATCCACCACGTCAAATACATACTTTTGGACAATTAATTCAAACAAAAAATTTACAAGGAGGGTAAACGGAAATAAAACGAAAAGAAAATTGAAGTAAAAACGGATGCCGAGGGAGCAAGGAGATCGGAGGGTCCATGGATGACTTGGGAGCACTGTCATCGATCGAATCGATAGATACATTGCTGTATATGTCCAAACACAGTATAACCAACTCACTTTCCCCTTCACTCATCAGTGGTCGAGGTCGCGGTGGTCGTGGCGGAATTGTTGTGTCGCCGGTGCGCGGCTCGGGCAATATCTTTGGCGAGGACGACGGCGAACGAAAGCGCAGCTCAAGTCACCGACGCCGGCACCACTCCCATTCGCGGACACGCACTCGCAAGTCTGCGCCTCGCTCGCGCTCTAATTCAAGCGAACGAGCAGCCGGGAAAGATAAAAGGAAGAAAGAGGCGAGAAGTTCAAGCAGTTCAGGGTGAGTGACACAGAAGTCCTGGCGACAAACGACAAATCCAGTTGATGTCCTTTATTCAGGGAGTCATCATGCTCTTCCTGCCCACCTCCATCAAAGAACGAAAGGAAAAAGCATCGAAGTCGGAAGGATAAAGGCGATAAACCAACAACTGAACTGGAGAAGAACTCGGATGTGGAGCATGCGAAGAAACAGATTCGACATCGACGCCACAATCACCGAGAGTCATGTTGCCACAATCACCGTCATCGAAGCCACGGGAACCACCACCAGAAGAAGCATAGGAAGCGGCGAGTCAACAGTTGCTCTTCATCTTCATCAACGGCATCCGGTGACACTTGTTCCTTCTCCACATCGTCGTCGTCCTCTCGCTCGCCCTCAGTTCAAAGCCATAAAAAAGGAAAAAAGAAGAAGAGCAAGAAGAATGATGGTGCTGGTGAGAAGAAAAGGGCAAGAAACGAAAATGAAGAAGAGGAGAAGAAGGATGAGAAAAGATGCAGTGATGGGAAGTACTCATCATCATTGTCATCATCAATGGGTGGCGATGGTGTGTACTTGGAGGAGAGAGAGGATGATGAGCTGGAGGATGAGGTGATTGAGCAGGGAATGGAAGCGGAAGAGAGACAACAGTCAGCAGGCGAAGAAGAGGTTGGCAACAAGCGTGGTGGGGAGGGAATGGAATGGAATCGGGGAGAGAATGAACGAAGTTCGAAAGTTCAGGAAGTAAATGCACAAGCCGGGTCAGTGTCTCCTTCATCAGAGCCTCCACCAGTGTCACCCGTTTATTCACCCGGCAGAGATTAAAAGATTGAGAAGGCAAGAAGGAACGAGGATGTACAGGGATTGACAACGAAGCAAAGAATAAAGGAAATATATAAAAGATGCAATCCATCGGGTATATCCCCCGTCCCCGAGATCCCTGGCTTTTTGACCATTCCTTCTCCAGAAAATCCCTTCCTCTCCAACAACATAAAACTATTTCATTTTTGGGATGCTCGTTCTTTTCTTCCATACGCAAACAATTGTGTATTTTTCCGCGTTTAGCGCCTTTCGGCTTTGTAAATTGGTAACAACGTGAAAATATAGCAAATGAGCTTGTCAAATTGGGGAAGTTGTTACAACCTCTCATCATAACCAATCAACGGTCAAATTTGAGTCGAATAAATAACCAAACAATGGATGATACGTGCTTATCAACTGAATTTTGCCTTCGAGAAATCCATCTCCGGATGCTGTTCCATGAACCTACAGAAGAGAACAAATTTTAAATATGAGATAAGCAACAAAAAATAAAAGTAACGAGAGCGGAAGAAAACAAAATTAAAAAATCGGAGCGCTAAAAGGATAAATTGTTATAAATAACGAATGATAAAAGACAACGAAAAACCCGTAAAAACTGACTAAAAAGCTAAAAACTAACTGGTGAGTTTTCATTTTCATTATAGATATAAAAAAAATCAAAATTTGGCAGTACAAAATTCAATCAAAGTTTTCCTCAATCGCTTTATGACCCATGCAGAAAACATTAGGTTTGTCCTAAATCTAATAAAAAGTTTGTCTAGAAAACTAACAACCGATAAGATACGAAAAAGGTCTACTAACTTCTTCAAAATGTCCTGCTTCTTCTTTTCCTCCGAGGTGGGCAAACCAAGCTCTTTTTGGCGTTGATCATACATCATCTTTTCTACCATGGAACGCGTCTCACCGTCTAGATCCTGGAAGAATTGGCTAACCAATGCTCACATTAAAGATTGTTATACCGAAAGTTTTGAATTCTCGGGCTGCACCTTCTGTGTGTCGATTTCTGGGTCTCCGACTATCAGCTTGTTCCACCAATGCATTTGATTTATCTATTTATGAGAGGGTTTACAATTATTATATGAGAAATGATAGCATATTTTCCCAACACACATGTCAAAAAAAAGGTAGGGGGAAGGGGGTAAAGGGAAATGACTACGCACATCGCACCAAAATTGTTTTCAAAAGAAAATTTTCTGTGAAAAAAGCATTTTTAGGACAAAATTTTTTCGGTGCCAACTCCAGTGCGCAAGCCGCCATCCGAATAAGAAACTTGTTTGGAAGTTTGGATGTAGCAGTAAAAGCAATTTTAAAATCTGATAGATTCAGATAGGAAATTTTCGACTAACTATTGTATTTTCTCTTTTTCGACTAACTATTTTCTCTTTAAGCTTCATTCTAGTGATCTATGCTTTTCCTTTTAATCAAGGGGAGAGGCGCGGCGTATGCATCAGGGCATCAGGCAGTTTATCCAGGTGCCAAGCCTGTATCCAGAGCATGTAAAATGAACAAGAAAGGGTTCACGAAAAACTCCCCTAGAGAATTCCTTGATGAGGAAAATTTCCTGGATTTAGAGGGAAAAATGGTAATGATAATTTAATGGTGAAATTAAATTCCGAACAAAGGGTAATGAACTAATGAATTCCAAAAAGGTTAAAAAGTACTTCAAGCAAAAATTGGGCTTTTAGCCAAAAAAGAATGAGCAAAAAAAGTCACCTCCTTTGACATTCGTTTTTTGGGAGAGGAGGGTAGAGGGGGATATGAACTGCCCCTTCCCATTATTTTTCTTCCTAATGAATTGTGAATTTTTTAACATGGAACTGAAGCACAGCTTCACTGCAACCTACTTTTTCAAGCGACAGAGCAACCACACGCCTGTCCTCAATCACCCATGTCATCGTCTCAACCTGATGTTAAAGTTTAAACTAATTTAAAACGTGCAAAAGTTTAAACCACACTCACCTTGACTTCTTCACAAAGTTCGCCGTCAATTACGGGCGGATGCCCACGCAATGCGATTTTCAAATGGCGACGTTTAACCTCAACAATAACGTCCTTGGCCTAAAATCGATTAAAAATGCAAATGTAACAATCCGTAACATGCACATGTATGTATATGTAAGATGTAACATGCAATGTAGCAATGCAAATCTACAAAATCGCTCAAAAGTCATTACCTTTAGCGGAAAACTGATGCCAACGAAGGGAACACGTACTTCCAGCTCACCGAGTGTCTAAAGAACTTTTTTGAGTATACGTACACCAACAGAAATGAGTCAATTCATAAATTCCACAAAAATAGGAATTTTTGTTAAATAAAACGTTCATTTACCAAGCATCTTAAAAAACAATGTAAACCTGTGTCCACTGATACTTTTCCAGATCGCAGCCATTGCCCGCGTTCGGCTTTATTTTGTCGCTTTTCTCCTCTTTGTCCCCTCCTTCTGCGCTTCCCTCCTTTGCACCATTTTCGACTTCCGAGGTGGCTGCTGCTTCAGTAGTATCCATTTGTTGTTCAGCTGCTTTCCTAAATTATCGCGAATTATTCAAAATTGTCCAATTATGTGTCTTGTCTTGAGACTGAACTCTTTTTCCAACTTCTTCTGTAATTCTTCAGCTTCCTCATCCGTAAGTTCTCGCACTCGCGCGAATTCGCTTTCTTCCTTTGCCTTCTGAGCAGCCCTTCGCTCGGCAAGCTTCTTCTCCTCTGCCTCTTTACGCAATCGCTTTTGTTCTGCTTCCTAAACATAAAATGCAAACTCGGCTTTTCCTTCATATGTACAGAGGTTTGAAAGAGATGAGCCAATCAGGTTTTTTCAAATCTTATCAATGCTTATCAAAAATGTTCACAATGCACACAATTACACATGTAACTTTTTTTTCGAATTTCCAAATTTTTTATTCAATATTCCGTAAAGAATTGCTAATCATCGATTTGAGATGCATTTGACTAAAGTTATATGTTCTAAAAACATAAAAGTTTCTCAAATGTTCATCCGTCCTTGGGTGTTAGATCCAAATCCAAATAGGTACCTATTCGAATCCAAATACCTATTTCTTGTCAAATCGGAAAAGCGACTCCAGATCAGTAGGGAGCGAATTTTTTTGGTAAATACCTATTTTTTCTTATTTCCGACTTTTTCCACCTATTTACCTATTTCGACTTTTTCCACCTATTCTTACCTAATTCGAGATTTTGGCCGAAATTTTTGTTTTTCGACCAAAATAGATAATTGTCGGGTAGACTCTCAGTCGTCAAAATCGGACGAAATTGGTAGATTGGTACTAATCTCGTCTCGTCGAGCTGATGAGCACGAATATCCCAAAATTTTCGCATGCAACAAAAGAAAATCAAAAGTTGTAGTCTTATGAAAATCCAGGAAAAACACCATTTTTTGACCTAAAAAATGTTGAAAAAACATAAAATTGCTTCAAACAATTAAAATAACAGCTTATTAGAGCTTCAAGGCATCGCAAAGTTACGTAAAACTTTTAGAAACGTGTCTGAGCCAAGCCTAAGCCTAAAAATGTGTGGAAACCGGAATTGACCTAAAATTGAACTTTTTTGAAATTTTCAAAATTTTGATTTTTTTTCGACATGTAAAATTTTTCGTTTTTTTTCGCTAAATTATTTGTTCAAGTATATCTTTCGTTCGAAATAATGTTTTTCAACAATGAAATGTTAGCGTTGAGCATCTTATGCATATCGTTGCAACTCAAATCGAAGTTCGCTTTCACCAGCAAAAGTGACTTGACTGTCTCAATAGTCAGTGATGTGATTGTTCCGGGCTGTTTTTGAAAAATGATTTGTCGACTTTTTCTTCGACCCTTTTTGTCTCAACTTTCTCCATTTTTTAAAGGACGGGAAGCAATCGCTTTTTTTGATTAAAAAAGTTGCGACTTTCATGGGAAAATTCACCATTTTTTAATAGAGCGGGAAGCTATCGCTTTTTTGGTTTGAAAAGTTGCGATTTAAATTTCACCCCCCCCCCACTTACCTCCCTTTGCCTTTGCTTTTCAATTTATTTGTTTGTCATTACTCATTACATACCTTTCCTACTGTATTGTGAAATGTGAATTCCGTGATTCCGTCGTAAAATCTGCCTGTTTATAACTTTTTAAAAGTCTCGGGACATGCATATGTAGAGAAACCAATTCTTATTAGCTCAAAAATGCTCACAGTCAATTTGTTCAACTTGTAAAAATTGATTCATCCATCCACAATCAAATCCATAATAACATAATTGCTTAAAAAATCCTCAGATTTTGTTAATTTCGTCTTACTCTTAAATATCCGTCAAATTAATAAGTCATCCGTTTGATGCGCAGACTTTTGGCGGCCTTTTCCAGCCAAGAACGCGAAGCATCCAGCTCCGCTGAGACGGAAGAGGAAGAAGCTTCTCCGCCCCTGACAAATGGGACTCAAGATGACCGAAATCCGTTCCCGTGGGCGTCTTCATGTTCATCGCCAAACCGAGGCAATGATGAGAAGCTTTGTAATGATAATGAACAGTACACAGCCAGCAGCAGCAGCACCGACTTTTTAATGGATCCGATGCTCATCTCTGTGGAATTCGCGTCTGACCCTTCGGCATGGGAATATCAGCTGGAAAAATGCTGGACCTGTTTGGAGCGGCTACTCAGCGCCAGATTTGAGCGCAATTCGCTAGAAAAGGTCTGACATCTTAAGAAATGTTATGATCTAACATGTGGTCATTAAAATATGAACATAACAAACTTGTGAAATAACAACAAGCTATTAATTCCAACAAAATTCCTAAAGTTGAGACTTGAAACGGGAAAATATCGATTCGTGCCCGGCCGATTCGTGCCTTATCGATTCGTGCCATTTCATGTACTATTTCGCCGTTTTCTTTTTTCTCTAAGTACATGAAATGGCACGAATCGATACGGCACGAATCGGCCGGGCACGAATCGATACTCGGCCCCTTCCCCTAAAACCGCTATGGACCAGAAGCATTACCAATCATTCAAAAAATAATAATTTTACGTGTCCTCGCTTTCAGTACCTCTATGGATGTCAGGCAATGGCGGCACTGATCAAGGACAAGTCACCTGAAGAGATTCGTGAACTGCTTGGCCTGGAGGATGACCTTACCGAAGAGGAAAAGGCGGAGATCCGCCGACGGAATGTGTGGTGCAACTATTAGCGCGTGTCCTAATAAGGAATAAATGGGTTATGCTGATACTCTGATGTTGCCTGACAGCAACTTTTTCACATTTTGGATTCTGCTTTTGCCGATTTTTGTTTAAAGAGTAAATGATACTTTTCTTTGCTTATTGGTCTTTCCATAATGCCTTTTTGGTAAGCGAGGTGCATCGCTGTTATTATCTGTTTTTTCGTCAGGACTTTTGGAATCTGGTTGTCAAGTGCTGCTTTTTTAATGTTTTAAGATTTTTTTTTGTGCTGCATTAGCGTCAACCAGCTCAGGTCAGAATTACTGAACACGGCAAAGATATTCAATTCATGAGGAATTTACCAGAAAATTTGCTTCCAAGGTTAGATATTATCTCGCTTATCCAAGCTTTATCCACTTAATAAGGCCTCACTTACTAAAGATTGGTTTAGCAGACTCAAATGGAAGTGCTCGATTCGACCCAAAGCGAAAACACCTTCTTGCAGCGGCTTCATCCAGCTATATCCTCATCAAGTGCATGGCCATATTGGACAATTCGCCGCCGTCGCGATCACCAAACCGTCCTGAAGCCGACCCAAGTGGAGACAGTAACGGTAGAGACAGCTTAGTTAGAGAGGTTCATTTTTTGGCGGTTTTGCGATACGATTTTCGGCTTGTGCTTGTCGCATTTCAATGGGTTCCTAAACATGTTTTTTTTCTGCAGATGCTCCAAATTTGGAAATATCAATGATGAAAAATGCTATTTACATTTTTCTCATATGTTGATTTTGGCTCTGATAAAGAACTTTGATATTGCGTTGGAGATTTTTCGGTTTTTAATTTTCGCTTGGAAGTGATCCCGCGAATTTATCGCATTTTTCGCTCGAATTTCCATCATATCAAACAAATCATTTTATATTTGACAGATTTTTGTGTTGAAAAATTAAAAACAAATAAGAATTTTTTGGCTCAAATTTTACAATTTACTGATGGAGTCAAGTTAAATTTTTCCCTTAAAATCGAATCATCTTTTATAATTTCTGGAAACAAATTCGGAAACAACTTTTTTAGTTTAGGACTCGTAGAAGAAAATATTTTTTGGCGGAAAAAAATCAGTTTATATGTTAAAAAATGAAAAATTAGCATTTTTCAGCTCAAATCCTACAATTTGTTGATGGAATCAAGTAATTTTTTCCTCAAAATCGCTTCTTTTTTATATTTTGTCCAAATATTAAAT
>JAEHOM010000262.1:0-13794 GCA_016433075.1 Hoplolaimus columbus | reverse complement strand
GGCCAGCGACCAGCGACGGAGGCCAGCGACCAGCGACGGAGGCCAGCGACCAGCGACGGAGGCCAGCGACCAGCGACGGAGGCCAGCGACCAGCGACCAGCAACGATTCAAAAAAATGAATGGACAATAAATAGTGTGTCCATTCGGCCGATGCTCGCCCAGCGACCCGCGACCAGCGACCCGCGACCAGCGACGACAGCGAATGGACATGGGATGCAGCGTGGCTAGGAGGGAGAGGGAGCGATAGGATGCAGTGCTGGCGAGCGATGGGATGCAGTGCTTGGCTGGGAGGGAGAGGGAGCGATGGGATGCAGTGCTGGCGAGTGATGGGATGCAGTGCTGGCTGGGAGGGAGAGGGAGCGATGAGCGATAGGATGCAGTGCTGGCTGGAAGGGAGAGAGGGGAGCGATGGGATGCAGCGTGGCTGGGAGGGAGAGAGAGCGATGGGATGCAGTGCTGCCGAGCGATGGGATGCAGCGTGGCTGGGAACCTGGGAGGGAGCGATAGGGGGGGGGTGCCCACATCCCACGTGTGACGTGTGTTCCCCTCTGCCTTTGCCTCATCCTTCAATCATCTTCTTCACTATTCTTTCTACCTTTCGTAGTAAGAGTAAGATGCCGCAGCATACGCACGCGCTTTCGCAAGTTTTCCTCGGCTAATAAGGAAAAGACAAACAAAGAAAAGACTACTGAACTACTGAAAAGGGACATACTTATACATATATATTGTAAACTATACCGTCATAATTTCAACTCAATGTGTGTGTGTGTGCTGCAGAACCTTCCTTCCAAATTTCCCACTCCCAAAATTTCACATATCATGCAAAACCCTCCGAATTTAATGTGCGACATCTTTTCCGGAACCTACTCTCCATGCTGAACTAAATTTCGGTTTTATGTTTTATTCCATTTTTCAGAATCAAGACTCCCTCCAAAAATATTTTACTCCGCAAGAAGTGCCTATATAATCAAATAATAATGATTGGAGGCGAAGATCTATTCGCAAATTCTGATGAAGAGCTCGAAAATCAGAGAATGTTGGACCAGGTCAGTTATTTTACTAGTTAGTTATTAATTAATCATTTTAATGAATAATATTTAAATATGAAATTTTGCATAGGAAAAAGATGCTGATTCCAAGCTAGTGATCGCACCGACAGACATCTCTGGATCAGGGGGCAATTCTACCGGGATTTCCACCTCTAAAGAGCCACAGACAACACGACTTGAGCCTTCATCCTCTTCGCAGGACAGCCAGCAACAGGAACCTTTCATTCCCAGCAACGGATCCATCCAAATTTTCATTCGCGCATATGAGAAGCGTGGAGAAGGCATCAACGCATACATTGTTTACAAAATCGAGACAAAGGTCCCAGTTTAACATATTATTATTATAAAAGTTATCCTTTTTACACGATCTCATCACCTCCTTTCTGATGATGACTTATTTTACATTCATTTTGAACAAAAAATTAATAAAAAGCCATCAGCTTCATATTTGCTTCTTTATCAGGTTTCCAATATCCCCGGCTACACAAAGAGCCATTTTGAAGTTTGGCGCCGGTTTAGCGATTTTCTTGGACTTCGGGAGAAATTGGCGCTGAAATTCCAGCACAAAGGAGTGATTGTTCCTTATGCGCCCGAGAAAAGCATATCGACGCTTACCAAAACCAAACTGAACGCGGGTGAAGAACACAGGTGAGGTGAATCTTTTAATGCTTATTTGCAAAAAATGCCGGGAGAAAAAATAAAAATAGCTGGTTAGATATTCATGTTTTATCTCATGCATACAGTCGCCTGAACACATCATTTGTGAAAAAATCAATTGCTGTCTCCGGCTTCGTTCTGCTCCAATTTTACAAGTGCAGGCAATATAGGTATATAAAGGGCAATGGAAATTAAAAGGCGTGTAACAATGTTTTTACTTTTTTTTATCATATTAGCTTTTACTTCAAATTTCCATATATGTTTTGCAAAACAGATTACGAGCGAATATGAAAAATCAGAAAATGTGTGTCTATACTTTAACACGAGTTTGTCAAATATTTGGCAAGAGAAGCAAATATGAGAATAGCGGGAAAATACTCGAAGGACATGTTCGCCAAACACAGTGCTGTTAGTGCTCCCAAATATTTTTTAAATCAAAAATTTTCTAATTTCATTTTTACGCCATTCCTGGAATACACTGATTAACAATAAGGGTTATACTCGCACCTAACGTCCTTTGTATTTACTGCTATGCATTCTAAATTTGAAGCGATTTGGCCAACAAACGTTCACGCCTGTTAGAGTGCTTTTTGCGTCGCTTAGCAGTGCATCCGCGCTTGGTGACTGATTGCGACGTCCGGGACTTTCTTTCCTTTGAGGGCGATCTTCCGAAAGCGTCTTACACTTCGACGTTTAGTGGGAGCAGTGTGAAGAAGGTAGAACATTTTCTTAAACCATAAAGTTCAGTAAAATCCGGAAATTGGAAACATTAATTAAAATCTTATTCAGATGTTTAAATCTGTTGGTGACGTTTTTCAAAAAATTGCCTTTCCCATGGACGAAAACGATCGTTGGTAAGTGTAACTGATTATTTAATCAATCTTGCATTGACAAGATTGAGGAAGTTAGCTCATCAGATTTTGCGTGGTACCCACTAATTTTTCGCTTTTTATTGCATTTTTGTTGATAAATTTTCCCCTCTGCGATGGGGCGGGGTGGGGGATCAGATCTATCCGTACTCATGACACTCATTAATAAATAGTTTTCTCCAGGTTTGAGCAAGTTCACAGCCAAGTGGAAGAGCTGGAAGACATGTTGTCTCGTCTTCACACACACGTGGACGCACTTGTTAACAACCGGCGCGATCTGGCACTCAGTGACGAGCAGTCCAGCAAGTTGCTGTCCATGCTGGCCTCCTGTGAAGAAAACACCGGTGTGGCGCGTACACTCTCCAAACTTGCGGAAACGCACGAAAATCTGTCCATCGTTGAGAAGCACGAGTCTGAACTGGATGCTCAACAGCTTGAGGAAGTCATCAACGTACGCG
This sequence comes from Hoplolaimus columbus, assembly GCA_016433075.1. NCBI lineage: Eukaryota > Metazoa > Nematoda > Chromadorea > Rhabditida > Hoplolaimidae > Hoplolaimus > Hoplolaimus columbus. The sequence goes on along the minus strand of JAEHOM010000262.1, from coordinate 10,761 downwards.
AATTTTGCAAATGTTTGAATTTTTATTTGCGATTTTTTGTTTAAGGAGCAGCTGCAGTTGTTGGCTGTCCTGAAGGAGGTCTTCTATGAGCGAGTCAAAGGTTGGCAGAATTGGCAGAATCAGCAGCAAGCACTGACCAAAAAACGCGAAGTCAAGGCTCGTTTGTGAGTGAATTCAAATCCTTACGAACTTTACATATACGTGAAAAAGAAACAGAAAGGATGAAAAGAAATCTTGATTTTTCATCCTGTTTTCGGCAATTATGTAAATCAATGTCAATCTTTAAGATAAAAATGTATGTAAATTAAGTCGTAATTTTAAGATTCATGAAGAGCATTTGTTTTGTTAATTTTTTTCAGATATAAATTTTGTTTGTTTTTTTTTTATTAATGCCTTCATTTCCAACTTTTCAGGGATCTTTCTGGCAAAATGGATAAAGCGGCGCTGTGCAAAGAAGAGTTAAAAGAATGCGAGAGCAAGGCAGATCAGATGGAGAGAGATTTTCTGGGTAATATGCACAATATTAACCGACAAATCTGTTACCGACATTTCCAGTTATGAGCAAGACAATTCGGGACGAGTACAATCGATTGGGTAAACAACGTAAACTCGACATTAAGGTATGATATCCATACTTTTTCGCATAGAATCTTGCAATTCTTTTAGAAGTCGCTAATTGCGTACCTGGAGGGACTGCTTGAAAGCGAGCAACGCGTATGTCGACACAAATTTTTAGTCCAATGCAATTTGAGAAAAAGCTTTAGACGCTCGAGCACTGGGAAAAGTTTGCTGCGGAGACGAAGGCCTAAAAGCTTTTTTCTAAATCAATGTGTTTGATTCATATCAGATGTCTAACTTAATACCTTTATATCAGTTTGACACATATTTAATTTATTTAACCAACAAAGCAGTGTGACCAGAACAGAAAATGTATCAATTTTATTGTTTTATTTTTCCTGCTTAATATAAACAAAATGTTATTTGGCCAAAGATGTATACAGAAAAAGCGATTATAAGGATTAGAATTAGGAAAATATAGCTGTAGTAAACAACTTATGTGCTTGCATTTACAAATGAAAGGCGGTATAAAGCATGTGAGCATAGAATAGAAAGCTTATTATCCAGGGATATATCCGTGAAAAGTGGCAAAGAGATAATAACAAAGTAATAAGTAGATAATAAAAGAGAAAAAAAGCAAGACCTAGGCAAGAGTTCTGGACAAAATCAACGAGAGAGAACTTATCACTGGTGTTTAAGTACAGTAGATTTTGCGCATGTTTCACTTATGCTGACTGGTTGGTAGGGGACATCGGGAACGGGTGTGCTTCCTGTTGGTTGAGTGGAAATGTAAAATAATGAAATTAAAAATCTGTTCACCGTGTTGAACACCCATCGGTTGAGTGATAATTCAGATGGGCTGGAAAACGCCAAGTAAAGATATTTGAGTGTTTCAGCCAGGAAAAAGGATTGCTGCACGTCATCATGTTCATCCTGCGCAATGGTACAATTATTCGCAATACGTAAAATGGGTAAATGGGTGATGTGCTCGTAAATGCGTGATGTGTTGAATAGTAATGGTTGTTTTTCTTTAAGAAAATAGATATCAAAGGGCATTTGCAAAAATCGAAGTGATGGGGTGTCCAAGGGTGAAAAAGTCAGCGATTTTCACAATCAGCAAATATTCGTAAATGGATGAATGCGGCTTAATGCGCTGTCCAAATTTTCTATTTGTCATATATATATATATATATCATTATACAAATATGATATTCAGAATTTCAAGTGTCAAGAGAGTTACCCGCTCTGAATTGACATTCCGAATTCCTGAGTATCCAGCTTCCACTCGACAATGGCGCTCAATGGCCTGAGCAGCTTCCCAGCACCAATTTCGGTATTTTTCTTTTCCTGTGATCCGCCACAGATAGAACCAGCCCTCAATAGCCTCCGGTCGAAGAATATAATATGCATCGGCGATGCGCGTTGCCTTGGCCTCTGCGTCTTGTGTGAATCGGAATGCTTCCGGACCAATGCCAGTAACTTAAAAAATAAAATGTTTCCAATTTTCCAAAGCAAACCAATTTGCAAATTCTATAAATTTCACTTGAAAAATGATTTATTTTTTAGTTTGAAATAGCAAGATACTTGGATTAGTTATGTTACAAAAAAAAATGTCCATTTACTTGTTCTTCTGTATGCCTCGTGACATGTGTTTCCGATTTCCTCTGCCAATTGTAAGTAATATGCTCGTTTATCTTCACTCGACTCATGCAGAGATTGAAGTGCAAACATGCCAGCAATAAAACAAGCCTAAACTTACCAATTTTTCAGTTAATATATAGTTTTATCCTATTTATATCCATCAAAAATTAAACAAACCAAATGGTCCATTTTGTGCTCCAAACGTGTTCCTTTCAGTTCGGCAAAATACCACATATTATTTTGGCGCGATTTTTGTAACAGTTTGTCCACGAGTGCATCTACCGTTCTCTGGTATACTTCCCTGAGGCGACCATCCTTCTTACCATCCAATAACCTAAAGATCCAACACACATGTCAACATAAGGATTTCAAATCAATGACATTACCAAAGCTTGAGCAAATACTCATAAAATGAATCCCCAAAAGCGCCAACAGAAACGTGTTCTTAATTTACCGTCTAAATATTTATATGTCAAATAGCACATACTTTGACACCATTTTCCCGTATGAGGGTTGAGATAGTTCTAAATTAAAGAAGAAAGTAAAAAAATGAATAACAAATACATGCCGGATAAAGGCCATCTGGTTTTTTGAGCTGCGTAACATAATCTCTGACCCGCGAACACCTAGATACATACGTTTGATTTCCAGTTAACCTGTAAAAAGCAAAAAAGTTTTTACAAGTAAGAAGCAACTATATTTTTTGGGTATTAAAATTTTCGTAAACAAAAGGATAAAGGATCGATGACAAAAGACTTGCTTTTTAATTATAGGCCTAGGCTTCCCTCTTAAAAATGTCAAAATTTGGCGAACTGTAAGGTTCTCTTTTAATGTCGAGATATAAATGATAAGATGTAGTGAAGGCAAAGATGAGAATTCATGTGAATATATGTTTACATTCAACAAATATGTTTGCAAATTGCAATATTATTATCAAAGAATCGCGACAATTATAATAATTAAAGTACAAGTTACCGGGACAGATAATTGAACTCCAGCTCAAGCGAGCCGAACTCGGACAAGATCGAACATCCGCCACTGGCCCTATGAATGGAAATTGTTTTCTTCATCGAAGCGTTTTTTTGGCACCATCCATAGTTGCCCGTCCGGCCCGTTTTCACATTGATAAGCGACATCGGTATACCGGTCGGACTGGCGTCAAAAGCAGGCAAAAGTAGATCAGCCACTTCTCGAGCTTTATCGAGAAAAATCTAAAAATGCGGAAAAGTTAGAATGGACGGCCTTTTATTTTAGGAAAAAGGTGCTTCTACGAACCAAATCCCTTTAACGGTTTACAATTATCCTAAATTCTTGTAAGAATGCAAGTCCTATTTTCCCTATATCAGAAAAGGACGTTCCCAATCACTTATGCTCCCAGGATTAAAATGATAAAAAAACGATATAAAAATTAGTGGCACCTGCTCTTTTGTCAGCGCATATGCACTCAACAGCCCACCGACAAAGCGAATATTTGTCTCAAACACAGATAAATCGCTATTGGAATGCCTCAAATCGAATTTTTGTGCGACCCAATCGCGCGCTGCCAAATATTCCTCATGGAGACCCATAATGTATAAACTGAAGGAAAATAAAGCATATGTAAAAATATTTTGCAAAGTAATTCGATTTATTATAATAAATTTAATCATATGGATGAGTAAATTAACGAATTCCAACATAATTTTGACGAATATCGATTCGTGCCCGGCCGATTCGTGCCGTATCGATTCGTGCCATTTCATGTACTTAGAGAAAAAAGAAAACGATGAAATAGTACATGAAATGGCACGAATCGATACGGCACGAATCGGCCGGACACGAATCGATATTTTACCATAATTTTTAAGGGATGATGAGCCTTATGCATTCTCAATTCTCACCCACGTGTCAATTGAGTCGACAATCGTAGCGCCCAAGGCTGCCCTGCCAAAAATTCCTGATGAATGACCAATTTTGGTTACGGGTCGTAATTCATTTTCGCCCCAAGCATAGCGCACATAGTTGTCCCATGCAAACTTCATCATCTGCGATGAAAAATAATAATAATGAAAATGAGTAGCGTGAGATATACCGTGAACAATAAAGGTATAAAAATTTTCGAACGAATGCTCATACTCAGACTCCCCAGTGAGATGTCCGATAAAAGCAAGCCCGTAACCAGGAAAAATTTCGGAGGTATAGAAATTTTCGGTACTTTTCGGTTTTGTGACCCATCCTCCCAAAACGTGTTACCAAGATTGACATGTGTGACATGTCATATACATATCAATATTTTTCGACTTCCTTAGTTAGATTAACATGATAGGTATGTAAGAATGACATGTCAAACATGTCGATCTGGGTAATAAGGAAAGGATTCAAAATCGAAAAGTACCAATTTTCGGTGCGGTGACCTAATTTTCGAAGTTTTAAGCCATTTCTATGAAAGAAATTGATCAATTTTTGTCAATTTTTAACGGAAATTTTTCAAAGAATTTTTGCAGCGCACCAGAAATTTTTGTGGTTCGGAGGGGAAATACCCCTGGTCACGGGCATGGATAAAAAATGGACGAACAAAGAATGAAAGATAAAATGCCTATAAACCAACAAAATATTTAATTATAGAAAATATTAAAAAAAAAAACCTGTTTGACGAAATGCTGACGGTATTCAATATCCTCCGTAACATTGACGCCAATTTTTAACGAGATATTGTGCTGTCGATTAATGGATATTATTTGCCGGTCTCTTTGGTTGTTTGCAGAATTTCTATTAAAGGCATCGCGGACATTGATACGTTCGTAATTATTAGGAACGTCCTTATTATTGGATGTGAAGAAGACGAAAGTTAGACAACAGGCCATGACGAATGCTCCAAAAAGGAGCAAATATTTCTCGTAAAATCGAAGACCCATCAAATATTATTGGCCCAATACCTCTCATTAGCTCATATTTATTCGGCTAAATAAGTTAAATATAAAGTTGTATAATTCTTATGAAAGCAATTTTTGCAAATGTCATCTGCATCTACAGAGCTTTCATATTCATATGTTAATGGCTTGAGATTGAAAATAGAAGTGAAATTTGTCTTTTCTCCAATTTCGTTTAATCCAAAGCTTAACACATGAATTTAAGTGGTGGAAAGGAGCGATGAGAGGGAAAGCCTCCGAAGAACAGATGGGAGAAAAAGCCCCGGGAGGGAATATCTCTGGTGCAACACTGTGATTGTGCGTTGTGCCACTGCCACTCACCCTGCCCGTGTTTATGTGGCCATACCTTATCATGTCTGTAAGCACAGATTTATTTTCCAACGCGAGCCACAAAAGGTTGGACATTGTCAAAATATTTGTCCGCCTCCGCCGTTCAGCCAACGAATATTCGAAAATCAACCCGTTTTATTAAATGCTTTCATGGAAGTGGACAAAGATTAAAAGCCCATACCCCAGACAGGTTGGAAATTCTAACCAACAATCAAAACTAATCATTCAGTTTGGATACACAGAAATCATAAGCAACATTGACCAAAATGTGTGGACAACTTTTTACTAAAACACTGTTCCGAAATTGACTTTAAATACCAATTTTAGAATGTCTATAAAATAATATCAATATTTCTAACCAAACAGGTAGAGGAGGGATTGGCGAACACAGGACCGCAACGATAGGGCTAAATGGGGAGATGAAGCTCCACTCCGAATCATGAAAATTCGTTGAAAATTTGCAATATCTTATCAATTTCCTAAAATCACAAAAATTGGTTAATGAGGTCACCGCGCTGAAAACATTTCCCTTTTTTTTGTTCAAAGCCCTACTGAAATTTTTTCTCGTTACAGCACTGAATGAATGAATATACATGTAACGCCAAGATTTTGAAGAAACATTCTACAGTATGTTACCTTATCCTGTCTGTAGGCACAGATTTATTTTCCAACGCGAGCCATTTTTATTTGTTAACGAACTGTACAAATTAATATGTAAAATGTATATTAGTAAAAACATGTATTCATAAGAATCTGCAAAAATAAAGCATATTTATTAAGTAAGAAGAAATGTTAAGATGCAGTAAAAGGGGAGAGAGAACAGAGAACTCGTATAGGACTATTCACTCCAAAGTTCTTGTTGGTATATAAAACAATTGAAATATAACAATAGCTCAAACATGGAAAAGAATAACAATTTCTATTAAATCTCAAAATACCAAAATAAATAAATAAATAGATTGCAATAAAATCAATCACAGGACTGCTGGCTCATTCCTTTTTCTGATGCCCAACTGCTGAATCCTTATCGTCCTGAAAAATGTTAACACGTTTTTCTTCATATATAGAATAATAGGGGGAGGGGGGCGGGGGGATCGGGATTGAACGACAAAAAAGGGATTAGTCTGAAGATATGGGTAAAGCCGAAAATTATGACCAAAAATGAGGAAAATTTTCAATTTTGTGCGGTTTCAATCCCAAATTAAAATTAACGAAAATTAAAATTGTAAAGTTCGAGGGTTAGACTCCCTATCCTTATGACATTTTTTTTGATGTGATGGAATGGTAAATGTAAAAATGACTACCTTAGCAACAATGCTGAAGTCGAGACGAAACAGTACGATGGCAGCCAGGAAAATAAGACCAACGGCTAATACAACCATCAAAGGTTCTCGAAGCATATAAATACGATCAAACTCATAGTAGAGCTAAAATTAATAAGCAAAAAAAAAAAATTCGTATTTGAAACAACTGCATTCACTAAGTAAGTATGATCTGTTAACTAACTAACAGTGAAAGTTTGTATGTGGTTGTTGATCAAATTGTCCTTCTCCATCACAATCACCGGGCGGCCAAATGTGTCAAGAAAAGTTTTGTGCACTTCGTCAGGTAAACGCTTTACTGAGTAAGGCGTAACCAGTTTTATGTTTCTGAATAAAAAAAAATTAAAAAAAAATGGAATAATTTCCGCGTGTGCGGCTATACTTGCTCATTTCGGGTAAGATGATTTTCACACGTAGTTTTTCCACGACAGCATTGTCAAACAGACGGTCCAGCATTTTCATTTTAAGAGCAAAATTAGAGCCGGAATGATACAGGAAGGAAGTGCTAAACTTTTGTATGAAATTAACTAAATAACAAAGACCAGAGATGTACAAAAAAAGGAGATCTGATCAGAAACACAAGAAAGGTTGGATGGATAGTCAATAGCAGAATTCAAAGGCGGGAAAAAGGTAAAATCAGATGATAGAGGAATTTCCTCAATTTAAAGGAAACCCCAAAATTTAAGCCGATATTCGTAGTCGAAAATCAATGTAAAATAAATTTAAGAATGATTTACGACGAATTTTGGACTAAATTAGGCATTGGTACTATCTGCACACATTTTCAGAAAGATTTCGCTTTTTTTTTTTACAAAAGTTGTCCATTCCACAAGTGGTAAATAATCGATTGTTCCGCGCCGATTCGTTCCGTATCGATTCGTTCCAAAGCATGTACTATTTCGTCGTTCTTTCTTTCTCTGAAATGACGAAATAGTACATGCTTTGGAACGAATCGATACGGAACGAATCAGCGCGGAACGAATCGATGGTGTCCTCCACAAGTAAATGAATATTTAGTGAAAAATGGACAAGATGGAGAAGCCATTGATTATCTTTGCTTCTTTGTACATCTACAAATATAATGCTATAATGATAAACAAACCTTGGAACATTGTAGCCAAGCACATAATTGGTGCGCCACCCGCCAAACAGTGGAAAACGCGGCCGAAGTTCCAGCTCGACACGGTCCGAACGCGGATAAACATTGGATGTTGAGATGTTTCCAATTTCGTCACGATAGTAAATGTCTGCAGACCCAGCCGGCAAGATCGTCTAATGCAAGAAATAAATCGCAAATTAAAAAGTAAATTAGTTGCAAAGCTATTGAGCTTCCTAGAAAAAATCGCAAAAAATTTGTTAAAAAATTATTGTATCCAAAAACCATTAAAAAAATCTCTCAAAATTGTAAGCTTACTAAATGAGGTTCTTCAAAGCAGAAGACACTGACGATCATTGTCTTTTAGCTCCCAGAAACAGTCAAAATAAAGATTTCATTCATCGTTTTTGCAAGTTTCACTTCATTTTTCATCAGCACGTACCATTAACGAAAGAATATCAAAACCAGCGCCAGATGGTCATGCCAGCCTTTTTTTCGTAACCTATTTACCTTAAAGCTCTTGACCATAGGTTGACGCGTGCCACGGCGATCCATTTGGAAATCAAGGCGCGAAAATGATCCCTAAAATATCAGAAATGTTTATTTTGAAATTGTAATTAAAAAACAAATAAACACGAACCTTTAGCTGAGCGCCTTTGTGTACAATCTCGACATGTTCTTCAACTGCAATGTTGCCACCCCAATGCGACACTTCAATAAGACGTTCAACAGATGTAGCGACCAAAAAGGGAGCATTATTCTCGTAGTGAATAGAAATGGGTTCTGTAGTATGTATATAAAGATATATGAAAAAGCACAACTTAAAGCCAAAGTGAATTATGAGAGCCCTACTGGCCAATTAGCTTTTTCTTGTCCAACAAGATTGTTCCAGGTGAAAAATCTATCTATATTTTACGTTAAGGAAATTGACCAAGATTGTCTATTTCTGTAAAATTTCGAATATTTTTACTTTTTACATTTAGTTTTCCTGATTATGGGAGGGACGAGGAACATGTGCATAGCACCATGACTGCTCGCCTCATCCCACTCCTACCATGCAAGAAGAAAAAAAATGTTAAACTATGCAAAACATTTATGCAAGGCCATTTTGGAGGATCATGCAAAATCCAAACTTGACACTCTCCCGCCCACCTATGCGCCTATGCCCCAGGGAGGTGTTGCCTTTCCCATTTTTTTGCCAATTACCAACTAATCCCCCCTGTAAATTGCGAATAACAACCATCCAATTTATCCATTTAATTTGAATTATGAAATTTACCTTCGTGTAAGGTTTACTGTTTTCATAGGCTCCATAAGTGATTTTGTCTGCCGCATGTTTGCTTGGACTCACTTCCGTAAACGAAATCGGCTTAGTAGAGCCAATTTTATATGTACAGCTTTCTTTAAGCACCGAATAAGCACTAAGTATATTGGCATTCCCAGAATAGATAACAAGCCTTAATTTTTGGATGCCTTATCCTCAAACAATTTTACCTTAACTATATCGGCTATATTCTATTTTTCATTTAGAAATACAAAAAAATTTTGAACCCCTTTCAACAAATTTTTTTATTATTTATTGATTAATTTTATGAAATTATTTAAACTGATTACTGATTGTCAGCCTGTTTTATTTCTTTGGGCGACGGTATCAAGCACTTTGTTAGGGCATAATCCACCGTGAGTTGGACCACAGCTCCTGGAGCAAGCAAATTGAGAAGTTCAATTTTGTGGAAAACCAAGCCAGTAGGCGCTCCCTTCGCATGCACCTATTGTGGTTATGATAACGTATTATAGAAACGTATTATAGAAGAAAAAATTCTTGCCCTGGACACACGGAATTTACTCGACTCTTTGCCGCTCTCAAAGGCAGACATCCAAGAAAGACATTTAGCTTCATCCGCCGAAATTGTGTGCACGAAACTGCTAACATCAACCTTGCCTTCATTCTTCACCTCATACTCCGTTTTTACCTGAAAAGTGGTCAATAGATCCTTTCCACAAACTTTCCTATTAAAATAGAAACCAACATGCCTTAATAATTTGAGTCGTCAAATCCACAGTTCGAACGGCCGATTGTATAATCACATCATTGGGCACTAAAACATCAGAAGGCTGTTTCTCAGCTGCCGAAATGGAATGAACTTGAGTAAAAATTACAACAAATAAAGCAAACAAAATAACTTTCGATGAGAAGCCATAAGCAGTCATATTTGAAATAATATCTGAACAAAAAGCAAAAATTTACTCGACAGCTAAGCCAAAGCCATGGATTTAATTAAGCACAATCTAGGGCATTCATTATTCATTATGCACAATCTTACACTCTTAGGCAATCGTCTAGAATTGTGGTCCCGGCGGCGAAAATAAAATCGACCATAATTCGAGTTTTTTTTTGTTGAGTAAAATGGGTCGGATTTGATTTTTTGATTAGTTCGAGGGTGCTCTACACGATGGCGGCGTAAAAAACTACAAAATCGAAATTTCTCAAAACAAACACCGCCATCGTGTTGTAGCCTCGAAAACCTAATCAAAAAATCAAATCCGACCTCTCTCTTGAAAAAAAGGAGCGTAAATTAAATCGAAGCGAAGAAGCTGATTGGTTGATTGGCTTCGAATACCGTATATTTGAATTTTTACAGTCATTTGCTTTCGTTTCAGATTGTTTTTACTTTACTTGATACGTGATCGTGATCTGTGATCTCGCCAAAATTATTTTGGCAGTAAGAGGCACCACGCACTAGTATGTATTGAGGTGCCAATATTGCGAGCGTAGACAACGAGATTCTATTTCCCCGAGGCCCGAGGTAAAAACAAAGCCATTGAGATTTAGCAATCCAAAAAGCGTTATTGGCTTCAGTATTTATTGAAACGAATGTATTACATGAGCTAAAAGATACAATTT